>NW_019290045.1:144840-263449 GCF_000500325.1 Leptinotarsa decemlineata | reverse complement strand
TGAAGTAACTTGGTTTTGAATCTTTTAATTTTTAATTTTCATTTCTTGTTGATGATATTTTGATTTTCATCTCGTGTTGATAGTTTAATTTTTTTTTGGTTGTTGCTTGTATTTTATTTCATTGTGATTTCAGTTTTTTTTTCTTAATACAATTGTTATTTTCAGCTATACTCTTGAATTTTTACAGAATTTTTCAAGTATTTGAAATCAATTTATATCAAATTAGACAATGGAAGTCCGAACTAATAAAATGCACCAAGAAACACAAAGAAATGCACAGAGACAATATAGGGCAACTCGTTCGAATTGCCCAACCATTGTTGAAGTGCACAAGCAGTTTTGAAACATTTTGCATGATTCGAACTGATCCTTTAGAACTCAATTTGACGATCCTCTTTACTGAAAGTGATGTTATAAACCATAGATCAGAAAGGCAGAAGTGTTGACAGTTGGAGGCATAAAGTCATAGGTCAATTCCAGAATGCTGTAACTTCCAGTGTCCACCAACAGTCTGTTGCACTCTGCATTAAATTGATTTGTGCAATTGGCAATGTGCAGTCCATCTAGCCTCTCTCTCCAGAAAAATGTGGAGAGGAGTTAGATCTAGAAGGATTTCCATGGCCGCTGACGGTGTGGCACTGATGGCACCACTGATGGCCAAATATGCCTGTCTTTATGAGCCAGAGAGCTTCGCCTGGGCCCTTTTCTGTAAAGCCTTCGGCCACCAGGCAATTGCACCTTCATGTCGATAACGTTAACAGTTATTTATTTAGTTCATACTCATTTCGTAATTTACTTGAATATTCCTGTAAAGTGTCTTTTTAAAAAAATACCGCTTTACACTGTTTACTTCAAAATCCTTTTCACTTTTGATTCAAAACAACATCAACATCAATTCCAATCAGCTAAATGGTGCGGGCTCGCAATGTTCAATTTCAAATCCATGTTATTTGCTAAATTCCGGAGTTTTGGGTTAATTGGTGGTTTCAGTGCTTTAAAAATTTCCCCAATTAAGTCCTAAACCAAATGAAATGCACTATTAAATTGGTTCTAGATGAATGTGATTAGTTAGCTGTAGTCGACTTTGAATGCATATGGTATTATGAGGCTTCTAAAGGGGTGAAAAACCACACGAGTCGAAAACACTAATTATCAATTTACATTTTCATGGCATCGCTTAGGTCATGCGTTTTACTGCTGGAGGGTGATTTTGTGAGAGCTCATCTACAGGGTTGGCCCAGCTTGTTACATGTTTTTTTTAAATACGATACTCGATTGACAATGTAGAAAAATTGTTGATATTTAATGTCGAAGTAAAATATTGAATCTGAATAACATTTATTTTCTTCAAACGGTGCTTTCATGTACTCCATTGAACTTCGAAAAGGAAGTTCATCATTTCGAGGTTGAAGTCAAAATTTTCTCAAACGTAACTAGGAAAATATCCAAGTTGGTCGATAATCAGTCATTTTGGGACCTTTTTCAAAAAAAAATTCAGAAACAAATATTTTAATTCAAAGGGTATAGTTTAGGAGAGATTAATTTTTGGAAACTTCCCACATTTTTTGAATCAATATTGAGAAGTAGAAAGCCAGAACCTTTTTTTCCCAACAAAAAAATTATTTCGAGTGTCAAGACCAAATTTTCTAATAAAAAATCGACAAAATATTAAATTTAGATGTTGATAAGTAGTTCTGTAGTTCCAATACGATTCGTACAACAAAATTAAGAAATAACAAAGAAACAACAAAGAAGGAACCTGTTTGAAATGCTATTTTTGCGTAAGGTAATAAATAAATAAATAGTAGCCTCAACTCATTTGATACCGTTCAATATTCCGCTATCCATGTCAGGTTGCAAACTATTGAACTTGAATTGAACTATTACCTCAATACAGATCTAATTTCAGAACCCATCTTTCAGTCATTTTCCGTTTTGTTTCCACTGACAATATGCATTGAAAATTAAATATGAAAATTAAGTATTCAATCAATCAATTAGTTTATTTTCCTTGTGACATTCCTATACGTGTATAGGAATAGTCAGTTTTTGTTGAATACAAATTTAGGAAATTGTAAACAATTCAGCGAAAGGTTTAAAAACATACAATAAAAAATAAAAGCAACTTTTAATGCTTTATAAAGCTCAGATCAGACCTTCTTTGGAGTATTGTTCTCATGTATGGAGCTCTGTCCCCAAACATACCCTGAAGTTGCTGGATTCCATCCAGGAGAGATCCATCCGCCTGATTGTAGAACATAGCCTGGATCATCGAAGGAAGGTTGGAGATTTGTGTCTCTTCTATGGATACTTTCACGGGAGGTGTTCATGTGACTCAGTACATTTTATTCCACCAAGAGCGGTACATATCAGAAATACCCGACGGATCGTTTTGAGTTTCAACTCAGTACACCTCGAACTTCACTGTGCCATATTTTTTGTATATCAAGCGCCCGTCCCTTATTTCACAATAATACTAGTATTTTTCGTTCGTTATTGTTTCAAGCTTATTCAAAAAAATATTTTCAACNGTTTTTATTCTTGTTCCTTTGTCGTATTCCACCTTATTGTTTTCGCGTATCTGGATTGTTTAGTAGTTTCATTTCAGGTTTAGGCTAGTCGGTGCACAAGAAACTACTTGGCGCCCTTGTTATCAATTTTTTTTGTACATATTTATACTTTTCTGTCTGATTTAACCCACGGCCCTTACGAGCAAGCACATTACTTGCCGTACACAAAAAAAGGACAGAAGTGTTATTCCTAATGTTTTAAAAATAAATGTCTTGGATAGATAATTTTTTTTATTATTGAATTTAATGTAATACCATTTAAAAAAACACAACTTTGAATATGTCACTATTTTGAGCCATCCTGTAGACTCAACATAATTTTCTTCTGCTGCCTTAATCAATATACATATTCAAATATATTCCACTAGAAAGGTATTTCAAGAAGTCATTAGTGATAGCCTACTATGTAGGCATGTTAGGAGTGGTGAATTTATCCGGTTTAAAAAAGAGTGATCGAGAATTTTGACTATTGGCAATCGAATCTTTAAAGACATTCAATGGACTTATAGTTCAGTATAAGTATAACATTGATTGATTATGATAATTTCTCGAGTATAATGCCAATTTTCATTCTCAATAGCTCGGGTTTGAAAGCTGTCGTACTTTGCAACTGCATCCTAACGTTTCGCCGGCACCTGTGGCTGGCTTCTTCAGAGATTTATTCATCTTGATGATTCAACGATGACTGGTGATTTCTAGTTCGTAAGTTGTATTTATGTTGACTCAGGTAGTCCGCCTCTCATGCTGTTGCGTTGCTATTTTTTTTCAGGACAAAACACTACAGGAAAATCCTTAAGGCGCTTTCAGAGCGATGCCTGTGCAAAAGGAGCGATTCACTTTGGATTTGAATCGTTGGAGATTAAATCCATTTGGAAAAACGTTGTTAGGAAGTTTATTCTACATGAACGCAGTTCTTCAGATTAAAGAGTTCTTATACAGTGAAGTTCGAGGTGTACTGAGTTGAACCTCATAACGATGAACAGCCACACTCCGTCGCGTATTTCTGATATGTACTGCTCTTGGTGTAATCAAATGTGCCAAGTCACTTGAATACTTCCCGTGAACGTATATATAGACGAGAGACAAATCTCCAACCTTTTTGTGATGTTCCAGGCTATCAAGGTTGCCCGTGATGTTCGCGTTTCTAATCAGGTGGATGGCTCTTTTCTGGATGGAATCCAGCAACTTTAGGTTATGCTTGGGCTCCATACATGAAAACAATACTCCAAAGAAGATCTGATCTGAGTTTTATAAAGCATCAAAAGTTGCTGAGGTGTATATATTTTTCTGGTTCGGAACAGTGTTCCAAGCTTTTGAGAAGCAGTCTCTGCAATTTCAGCGACATGATTGTGCCAAGACATATTGGTGTCCATTTTAACCTCCAACATACCTATCAAAGCAGAAATCGGAATTGTATGACCTGCCATTATTATATCCGGTTCGGAGACATTCATCTTCTTGGAGAAAACCGTTGCCTGGGTTTGGTGGCATTGAATTAAACCTGGTTAATTCCACCCTAATTCGAAATCACTTCTAGATCTTCATTAAAATATGCAACCTCCTGCTGCCGGTGAAGATGTGCCTCCGTAACCGATGTCCTGGAATCCAAATAAAATGACGAGAAGTGTGCTTTTGTCGGGAAAGCAATATAATGGATTCTTTGTTGTTGCCAATAGTCGATATACCAAGTCGTTGATATACAATAAAAAGAGGGTTGGAGACAATACGGATCCCTGGGGAACACCAGCGTTGATGTTGAAAATACTCGAGAGATATCCATCGACGGCCCCTTGTAGGCAACGTTCTTTCAGGAAGCTGAAGAGCCATACACAAAAATGATCCAAAAAACCATAGCCTCGAAGTTTGGTCTTAGAAATATCAAGCTCTACAGCCCCTGATTCTCAATGTTTCTCGATTGCGTTATTCCAAATATGTGTGACATAGGATATAAAGTAGCCTATTGATCTTTGCTTCTGATCTTTGGTCAAAGTGTTATTACCTGTCAATGACGTATTGCTTTGCGCTGGTGCTACTTCAGCATCTTTCAGTATGGGTTGAGCGTTACCGCCTCCTCTTTCCTGTGTAGTTTTCTGTACGTTTATGGATTTATATGGCTTTCCGTACAAGCCCACTGTGGTATTCACGATCAGGGACACTAATTTCACATCTTCAAAGCGCGTGTTCTGCTTCTGTCGATTTGTCTAGTTGACTCAATCTACAGTTTCTCCGATGTTCATTCAGACTTGTACCCATAGATCTTTTAGTGGTACCGATATAAACGTTTCCGTAGGTGCATGGTAGGTATACGATATACCTCCGCAGCTGATAGTGGATCTCTTTTTCGCAGTATTTTCCAGGTGGGCTTGAACACTGTTTATATTTCATGCTTCCCTAAGATTTTTCCGATTCTGTCTGTAACTCTGCGGTAGAAATGCACGTGCAACTGTTTGAGTTTCCTTCCTATTTTGACTAGTGGAAGTCTTCAGTTTCATAACCTTGTTGATCTCAGTTACACTGTAGCCATTCAATCTTGAAACCACTTGAAGATGCTCCAATTCTTCTAGTAGGTGTTCCGATTCACATATTCTACGGGCACGTTGCGTCAGGGTGTTGATAATTCTACGCTTTTGACTTGGATACTGGTTCGAAAATGCAAGCAGATATCTGTTCGTCTGTATCGGTTTTCAATACACTTCAAGTGTCAGTCGTGTGCCACGCCTTTCAACGAGTACATCTAGAAGAGCTATTCGTTGTTCCTGTTCAGTCTTCATGGTGAACTTGATGCTAGGGTATTGAGCATTTACGTGGTCTAGAAATAGTTTCAGTATATCCCTCCCATGTCCCCAGATGACGAAGGTGTCATCCATATATCGTAGCCAAATGGTTGGGCCAAATAGTTGGTATGAAATCGAAAGCGTCGATTGCCTTCATCTCAAATTCCTCCTTGAGGAAGTTGGCTATCACCGGGCTGAGTGGACCTTCCACAAAGTCTAATTGCTCATAGAAATCACCTTCTAATTGGAAGTAACTTCCCGTGAGGCAGGCCTTGAAAAGTCTGATATCACTAGGAAACAGTTTGACTATCTCTCTCAAAGAATCTTCCAGCGGGACGTTGAACACAACGTCGAAACTGACCAGAATATCAAGGTTATAATTCTTTATTTTTTCCATGGAGTATGTCGATTCCTTGACGTACGAGGTTGGAGGAGCGATGCTAGGTGTTTTGATTAGTAAAATGTAGGCGAACTCGGTGCACTCACTATGGGTCTCAACGGAACTTGTTTTTTGTGTATCTTCGGAATACCATAGAGCCTTGGCGGGACGGCTTCTGTTCTCAGGATGATTTTCTGTCACATACTGAAAGATGCTGAACCAGCAACAGTGCAATGCTATGTTACGTCATTGACAGGAAATAACACTTCCGCCAATAACAACGCATCAACAAAAGAGGCGGACTACTTGAGTCAACATAAATAACACCTGCGAATTAGAAATCACCTGCCATTGGTGAATCATCAAGATGAATAAACCTCTGAAGAAGCCAGCCACTCATGCTGGCGAAACGTTAGGATGTAGTTCCAAACTACGACGGCCTTCAAACCCGAATGAAGATAGTAGCACTGAAAATCTCGGCCGCGAAAGCCTTAACCCACTCAATAGCTTTGGTATGTCTCCTGAAAACAGTCATCACAATAATTCAATGTCTGCTTGATTTTTATTCATGCATCAATATAAACTCTTTTTTCAATTAGTACATCATACCATAATAGTTAAATTTTGGTTGTTTATTCAATTACGTGGGTGTGAATAATACTTCACAAGTGCACTACAAAAGCTCTTCAGTCTAGAAGACGAAAAAACATATGCTATCTATTATAATCACATCAGTGATTCTCCATAACCATAAGCGTGTTCCACTTCCATCGACAGAAACATATCGAAAGACTTCCTCCTCGTTCGTGAATTTAACCTATATGGCATTTTGATATAAACGACGTTCCGCTTTACTTTTGTTCTGCCATTTGGTTTTATGCGGCGTAACAGTGAAAGATGAATAATTTCCCCTTTTGCCCTACACGGTTTGGCTTTCCTCGGAAATTCGGTACAAGTTTCCATCTTTTTGTTCAACAGTGATCGCTTTTCATAACAAATTCATATGTACGGATGACATTTATTTTATTTTTACTGGAATGAAAATATATAATGGATTGGGTTCTAAAATATGGCGAGAAATAGTGGAATATATTGAATATGAAATCTATCTGAAACTGATCAATTAACCAATTATTCATAAAATTTCAAAGTTAGAAGTAATTTCATAGTTATGTCTGAAGTATTAACAGAAAAATACCCGAACTAATATCCGTCAACAAATCTTTCACATCATTTCGATGTAGCTGAAGTAATTATCATCAAACTGAAACAATAACTAAATTGAGAACAATGGTTTCTCGGGTTAGTTTAACTTGGTCTAGTGAAGAAACAGGCTCCAAAGCTTCAGCTATAGTTTCCAGGGGAGTTTTCAGCTGTGGTTGGCAGCATCTGTTATCACCTCATAGTTGGTTTTCTTGCTAAGGTCTATCAGATGTGTTACTAGCATTTGAAGCGAGTTAGTAGAAGCGAGACTTCTTTTTATTGGCTCTGGGTCAGATGCTCAGTGATTGGTAGTTGCTGCATAGAGTTTATACCAGCACATTGTGCAAGTATCAGTTTCAGTGGAGCACCAGCGGAGAGTTTCTCATACCAAGTTTTGTAGATTCTAGTGGCTACAATGGTTTACGAACTCGTTCAGCTCATTGGGTAGGGATAGCTCTTTTCTAACAGGGGTATTTAGCGGATGTGTGTGCATGGATTTCTCGTTAAATGTGGATTCAAACTGTTTATCCCTTTAGAAATATAAAAACCACAGTTGATTTTTCTTTCAAATTTGTACGTTGAACAGGACCTTGGAGTGCAGCAAGTTCAAGTTAACCAGATGCAATAGCGTCTCACGCCCTTGTGGCGGGATGTAAAAGATTTGATCTATATAACGATTTGGAGCTAACCGAAGAGCTTTTTTCGAACGTTTTCTTGAGAAAACAGACAAACAGTATAATTAGTGGATTATCTATGGCAAATGTATTCATACACCTCAAATAGGTTATTGTCAGTACTTGTCAGGACAACTAGGTTATTGGACAGAGGCCTCACACCATCTTCAAGGTTGGATACAAGTAAGTCAGTGGAAAGAGAGGTGATTTTAATATTCACCAGAAGATCTTTGGATGGAGCTCACTTGCTTGAGCTTTCCGTCAGAAACTTGCACAATCTCGCGGTGTCATGGTTGAGATGACGGTAATCGAGTGATTTTAGAAAGTCCTTATCCATAATAACGATGGTCTTCCCCTTATCCGCTGTGAGTATGATGACGTCTTCTTTCTTTTTCAAAGTATTCAGGACTGATTTTCATTGTTTGGTGATGTTTCATTTCGAGGGTTTCACGAAATTCAATATTCTTGACCGGGAGTGTGGATGACATAATAGAGAAATCACCGACACTAGTTCATTCCCTGAGAGATATTAGCAGCAGTACGAGCAAATACCATCGAAAAATAATTCCATATTAATACATTTTTTGACCAGCAGCGGCATTACACACTGACATCTTCAGCATATTATGACGTGATAAACAATAGCAACTACCTGTGTTTAGTGCAGAGGAGAGTGTAACGTTTGTATGAACATTTCAATGAAGGCAAAGTACTTCCTCAAGTAGTAGATTGAGTATGAATACTATTGCTTCATTCTACGGTAGATCTTATATGCAGCCGTAGTAGTTCTGAAATATTATAATTATTGCTAATAGCCTCGTTCACAAACGAAAGACTTATTAGATATTTACCTATTTTGGCTACAGATATAGGACTAGAAGGAATGATGAGCTAGTTTGAACTGAATTGTGTCATTGAAGTATGGATTTTGAAATATTCAAGGTTAAATATTGAATAGCATTTAATTTTCACTTATTTCAAGACCATATATGTGTAAAAATATGGCAAATGTTTTGTTATTAGAATAGTTTCAAAAATGAAACAACAACAATAAAATATGCTATACAGTTGAATAACTATTCCATTGATAACGTGAGTAAAGACGCGTGACGCGTGTTGGCGTTTTTGTAAAACTGTTTAGTGAAAATACCACAATGAAGTGTCTTTTGAATACGTTAGTTATGGAGTTGCATCAAGTATCTGCCAATTCCATCATATATCTTATATTAATGTCAATTATAATATCCTAATGTGCAGTGGATCTCAAATTAGTATATCTTCGAATTGATGAAAATAAGAAATAAGCGATATAACAGAGTTTTAGTATATATTAATTCATTGTCTATTTATGTCTGATTATGTAGTTGCAGTTTTCTTGGACTTGAAGAGAGCTTTTGAAACGATTGATCGCCAAATACTGATTGATAAGTTGAAAGCCATAGGCATACAAGGTATTGTATTGAAATTGATCAGGGACTACCTTACAGATCCCAATCAGATATCCAAAGTGGAAAATGTATTCTTGGCTCCCATCACCAATAATTTCGGTGTACCACAGGGAAGTGTCTTGGGTCCTTTATTATTCCTATATCAATGATATACAATACTATCACGACTGTGATTTTCTCAATTCATTCGCAGATGACACGTTACTGTCAATCTCAGGCAATGATCTGTATGGTACTATTGACAAAATGAACGATTTCCTATCAAAACTACAAGTATATTTGAATATTAACAAAATGAAACTCAATGTGACAAAATGTAAGGCAATGATCCTAACCACACCTTTTAAATACAAAAACATAAACTCAGACCAACTCAATCTGGAAATAAATAACAATAAAATTGAATTCATAAACCAGTTTAAATATCTTGGATTGATACTTGATAATAGCCTATTATTGCATGAACATTTTTCCTACATAAGTAAAAAAATTAGTGAGAAACTTTACTTCTTCTTTAGAATTTCCTCATGTTTTTCAAAATACTCCAAAATTACAGTATGTAACACCATTATCCAGCCCCACTTTGATTATTGTTTATTTATTTATATTGTTATATTGTTTATTTTTATTTATAAGATATTACATAAGCTACTTCCAGATTATCTAAGTGAGTTTACTACGATTAACTCCCAAATACATAACTATACTACTAGAGAAAATAATATGTTTCATCTCTCTAATTCGAAAATGGCAAACTCAATGAAATCGCTATTCTATAAAGGACTCGATGAGTTCAATAAGCTATCACAAGAAATCAAGCAATCTAATTCCATTTATGTATTTAAAATGACGATCAGTAAACAATACCAGTCACTATAAATCACAAGAATGTATTACATGATCAATCTTGTTCACACGAATTTATAAACTTTAGGTGCGTCATTTTATTTTTTAGTATTTGTCTTTCTTTTCTTTTTATTATATAACTATTAGTCTAGAAACATGTTTGTATAGCTATTTTTTTATTTTTATATTAGGACATGTTCATAAAGTTCTTCTTATATTACAATTGATGGATTGTGTAGTGACTAGTGAATCAATTCTGAATGAATACCTAGCTGATTTATGAATAATACAACTTCCTAGAATCTCATGAAGAGCTCAAAATAATTATTAGGATAATAAAGGTTTATTGATGATTTTCCTGATTGACCGAATATTTCTCTCTTCAAAATATTGTGTGGTGTTTGGAAATTCAATCAAAACAAATAATACTACACAGCTTCGGTGTTGATTCAATACATAAAATTGAACGTAATGGTCAATTGAATATGCATGCGTGAACAACAAGTAATTTATTTTAACAAACACATAATATTCACCGCAAAATTAGGCAATAGGATGTTACTTTAGCTCATGTATGATTACAGTTGAAAAATTTCAATTCCGAAATATATCAAACAGGATATGTCATTATTTCTCTTGAATAAGGGAGATACTTTCAGGAAGATTTTCACAGTAGAAATTAAAATACAACTTACTCTCTATAACGGTAGAATGTTCGATATATACATTGTAAAAAAAATCTAGTTTGCTTACCGAATTTCACGGAGCATACAGAATTATGACTAAAAATCGTAAATTTTGTTATTCCATACTCGTAAGGTGATGTACCTTTTGAGATGGTGTCAAATCAGTTTTCTTTGATATTTATTAGTTTTATTCCGATTATTGTTTATTCCTTTTCTAAAGAAGGAATTGGAGAAAAATATTCGAAAACATTCGGAAAATTTCAACCAACAATAATTTTTGGAATAACTGTGGCAGAACTCTAGAAATATCAAAATTACATTCAACCTGTACTTCAAATACATTATCAATTCGATAACAACTTGATGAAGTTTTTCTCTAGGGATTGCACATCTTAAAAGTGGGATTCAAAACAATCGTAAATCATTTGACTCGTTTTTTGATCACACATACAGAAACTTTACTAAATAGTAATCTCAAGATGAATTGAAGGAACATTCCGTTACGAAACAACTATTTTTTCAACACGAAAATCTTGAGAATTTTTCACGATGAACAAACAATACAACGTATAGGTAGGTATACCGTTTCTGTCCTAGTGACCGGAACGAAGAAACCCTTTTGTTTCATTCAGAATGAAAGAGTTAGAAAACTCATAAATTTGATGTTTTCTTTCTGAATCGGATTATTTTCCCAATATCCCAATATCTTATTGGCAAAGTAATAAATTTTAATACAGTTTTTTGTTGCTACGAGCGCTAGCTAGACCGTCATATTTCATTTTTCATCCGCGATAGAAAAAATACGATTGTTATTACGATCAGCTTTCCTTTTTGTTGTTCTCATGATTTTTTACCTCGACTGCAGTAACAAACATCGAATGCTGTTATATATATATATTGATTATATGTTTCGTTTATATTAGGTGATTTGAAAGAAGTGTTATCACCGGTAAAACGGTCTATCCGACTGAAATTTTGAATTTTGCATAAACTGGACATATTTGAAACTAGTGACACGACCCGGATTCGCATGGGTATCATTATCATATATGACATATGTCGTAATGTCATATTAGTTTGCAACTAACAATAACTAATGATTAACGACCTGAAGACAACAAATCAAAAATTGAATGATTCTCAAAGTAAAACAAAACCAACAACACAACTGCAACCTTTCTTCATAAAGCATGTCGTATCGGCTTGAATTTTTCTCGCACGAAAGTTTCAATTTCCCGATATCCATCTAAATAGCTTTCCAATCACCACATTATACAGGCCGTTTCTTTTATCATGTGGCAACATGATTAAAGAAACCGTAACAGATACGAAGACGATTAAATGGGAAAAAAGGTAACTGTCATCGGGAACAGTACAATAGTCGGGAAAAAATTACGGGCACTCTTGTCCTTCTCGAGTTATACGAGGAAAACCAAAAATGCTGTTTTTCGTTTTTTTCAAATGGAATTGTTATTTCGGAGAATATCAAAAAAATGGAAAAAAATGTTATTGTATTCGAAGTGTACTATGACGATGTAATAATAAATATTCGATAAAACGTTTCCTGTCAGCATGTCCACCATCAACTTTTTTTAAATAAGGACCTGAATTTTTTTATCACAGATATTGATAATGCAATACATTCACAGTCCAAGAGTATATCACATTTGATATTTTTGAAATAACGATCAACAACAGAAAAACAATTTATTTTATCATGAACTTTTGGGAAAAATGAAACCAATACGGAAAATCAAAGCTACATGGCAATTTACATTAAATGCTCGAATTGCTGACATCTTCGTTGAATGCACATAAGTTGTCAGTCTAAACAATTTCTGTGACAATTTTCTAGCATAATAGGTGTACCTTATATTAATGCATGCATTTCTTATTTTTTGTTTAAGATGGTCGATATCTGTACTTGGTGTTGAAAAAACTGTATCTTTTATGTATCCCCAAACAAAAAATCTGAAGGAGTAAGATCTGGTCAGTTAATTGGTCCATTGTTTTCAATTCATTTTCTTGGGAATTTTGAATCTAAATGTTCCTTTACTATTGCTGCATTATGGGGAGGAGTGCCGTCCTGTTGAAAATATTGTATTTTATGGCGAATATTCAGTGGCAATTCATTTAAGTAGCCATCGAATTCTTTGAATATAAAATGAAGATGCATTTCACTATTCAAATGATCATATTCCGAACCTTTCTTGGAAATTGGTTTCCATATGTGAATGTTCATTTGTATTATTCCACCTATGATGGATATTTTGTTGAACCAACCATTGTTGGTGAATTTTGATTCGTCCGTCCTTATTATTTTTTTACATATATTTTCAACTTTCCTATTTCTACGTCTCAACTACCTCGCAAATCGTACTCTTCTTCCGTGATCCCTTTTATTGAGGTCATGAACTTTGCGTATCCTGTAGCATTTATATTTTTTTTTTTTTTAAATAGTACTGGTGGATTTTACAGATATACCCATTTCGGAGGCAATTTCTCGGTGAAGAACAATCTTCTTTAGCATAATTTTTGTAACTGGCCAATCCTCAATAAAAAAAAAAAAAAAATTCTACGTCTCAACTACTTCGCAAATCGTACTCTTCTTCCGTAATCCCTCTCATTGAGGTACTGAACTTTGCGTATCCTGTAGCATTTATATTTGTTCTTTTTTTAAATAGTTCTGGTGGAGAAATACCCATTTCGAAGGCAATTTCTCGTAAAAAACAATCTTGTTTAGCATAATTTTTGTAACTGACCAATCCTAAATTTAAAAAAAATGTTTTCATTGTGTGAATTTTTATGTGGTTATATTTGTTTACCCATTTACATTTATTTGATTCCTCACACTTCCAGTAACCACACAATTTCTTGTTTTCTTTCTGTCAAATGCACCATAGTCCCTCAAATTTTTTTCTAATCGTCAAAACATTCGGGTGTTCGGTATACGATGATTCGGAATAGCTCAATACACATATTCCTTGTCAAAAGAGGATTTATATTTGACTTTGCATAACTAAATAGCATATTAGTCCTTTTAACATTTGAATACATCTTTGGCATGATAATAAGCTTTGAAAGAAGGATTATGGCAATACAAAAATTTCCAAAACGAAAAAATACGAATTTTTACTGTGTTAGGGTACCTACCTGTTGACTTTATTGGGTTGTCTGAATTATATTTTGAAGAAATCGGAACAATTTACGAAAGAAGTAACGACACGATCGTAATTTAAAATTGTTGTCACTAATGATGGTAGTTATTTCAAATGAAACGCTACAAAAATATGAAATGTGATATACCCTCACCTTATCAATATTTGTAATAAAAAAGACAGGTCCGTATGTTAGTTGAATAAATATACTTCTTGAAAAAACATAGTGAATTACAAATTCTAAACGAAGAACTTCTGATGAGTTTTGATATTTTGAGTTTTTTTACAAATGCTTGGGTAGATACAGTGTAGAAAATTGTAGAATCGAAATTAGAAAATAATAATTATCTGAAATGTATAACATAATTGAACGTAGACACTATCTTCGAGATTTTGAAGTTGTGTGTAGATGAACTTTTTTTTCAGTTCAAAGATAAATTTCATCAATGTCTTCTCTGTATCTTATCAACATTTCTGAATAACATTTTCATAGAGCATTTCGAGAAAACTTACATCGAAATTCATCAGAATGGCTCAAAGATATGGTGGTATGCATGTGTTTTTCACACACATATGTTTCTCAGTGGTCGCAGCTTCCTAGACGTATTTTTCGTTTTATAAATGAACTGTTGAATTCCAACCACTGAAATTGTACAATGGACCAGGAGAGACTGAAAAGGGGCTTACCTGAATTGCCTTACACACGGTATATTGTAAACTCTTGAATGATCTTTATCGATAATTGGTATCATTTTCCTCATCGAGAGTGAACGTCTCTTCATTGCCGAGCAGTTCCAACCATTTGAATTCAAACATTAGCCGGCGCAATATCTGTGAAATAGTGCTTCTGGTGTGGTTGGTCCGTTTCGGAAACGTTACAGATATCCACATCCATTACATAACAGATAACAATGGCTGGCTTAATTCATTTATGTCGCTTACAAAACAGTTTCCTTTGTTCTCCATTATATTTACGCGGAGTCACCAATTTATAGCGAACGTCGCCCTACCTACTACTACAACAAAGCTACTTTTATGATGAACGACTCAATGGGCATATGCTTTTTTTATATCGAATATCATCGATATAAAAATTTATCATCATCTTTATTATCATCATCTCTTGAGATTTTGTGAATATATCAAAGACGAAAAAAAAGTTTGAAAGGAAAAAATTGAAAAACCTCACAAATCAGCCCTATCAGGCTAGCATGGCGAATCCAGCAAAATTACAAAAAAAAACATCAATTTGTAGCTAATTAGTTGCCAAAACAACGATTTTGTTGCTCGTGCCGATCCCTAGAAATCGCAAATAATGCTATCGTGATTTGAAGGAAGCCAGGTAACTCAAAAAATTATATACTTTCCCTTTGATCTTTACAGAAGATTTAGTTGCTAAACNCGACCGATTTTCAATTTTTTTTCATTTTCCAGTTTCTTGCTATCTTGAAACTGGTTTTTCTTAGAAAGAAAAGTGTTTAAAATTTGTTGCTCAAATTTGTATACTCAAATACACATTGAGTATCAGCAACAAAATATTTAAAACCGATCGGCCGATTTAATTTTTTTTTTCATTTTCACATTCTTGCCATTGTGAAACTAGTTTTTCTCAGAATAAAAAGTTTTCAAGTATGTTGCTCATCAGGAGTATACTTAAATACACATTGAGTATCAGCAACAAAATATTTGAAACGGATCGGCCGATTTTAATTTTTTTTTTTCATTTTCCACGTTCTTGCCATCTTGAAACTAGTTTTCCTTAGAATAAAAAGTGTTTCAAATTTGTTGCTCACCAGGAGTATACTCAAATACACCTTGAGTATCAGCAACAAAATAGTTGGAACCGATCGACCGATTTTCAATTTTTTTTCATTTTCCAGTTTCTTGCTATCTTGAAACTGGTTTTTCTTAGAAAGAAAAGTGTTTAAAATTTGTTGCTCAAATGTGTATACTCAAATACACATTGAGTATCAGCAACAAAATATTTAAAACCGATCGGCCGATTTAATTTTTTTTTTTCATTTTCACGTTCTTGCCATTGTGAAACTAGTTTTTCTCAGAATAAAAAGTTTTCAAGTATGTTGCTCATCAGGAGTATACTTAAATACACATTGAGTATCAGCAACAAAATATTTGAAACGGATCGGTCGATTTTATTTTTTTTCATTTTCCTCATTCTTGCTACTTCGAAACTGCTTTTCTTAAAAATGAGAAGTGTTTGGAATTTGTTGCTCATCAGGAGGGTACTAAGATACACCTTAAGTATCAGCAACAAAATAGTTGAAACCGATGGGCCGATTTTCAAATTTTTTTTTCCACGTTCTTGCTACTTCGAAACTGCTTTTCTCAATACACTCAAATACACCTTAAGTATCAGCAACAAAATATTTGAAACCGATCGGTCAATTTTAATTTTTTTTCATTTTCCACGTTCTTGCCATCTTGAAACTAGTTTTCCCTAGAATAAAATGTGTTTCAAATTTATTGCTCACCAGGAGTATACTCAAATACACATTGAGTATCAGCAACAAAATATTTGAAACCGATCGGCTGATTTTAATATTTTTTTTCATTTTCCACGTTCTTGTCATCTTGAAACTAGTTTTCCTTAGAATAAAAAGTGTTTCAAATTTGTTGCTCACCAGGAGTATACTCAAATACACATTGAGTATCAGCAATAAAATATTTGAAACCGATCGGCCGATTTAATTTTTTTTTCATTTTCCTCATTCTTGCTACTTCTAAACTGCTTTTCTTTGAAATGAAAAGTGTTTTGGAATTGTTGATCATCAGGAGGGTACTCAAATACACCTTGAGTATCAGCAACAAAATAGTTGAAACCGACCAGCCGATTTTCAATTTTTTTTTTATTTCCACGTTCTTCTATCTTGACAATGTTTCGACTGTATGCTCTCATTTAAAAATGAAAAATAAAATAATATTCTAGTCTGGTAGTAAAGTAATACCAAAATTAAAAAAAATATTGGATTGCGGTTGAACTAGCACTTATCAATATACGCTTGTTATTAAAAATGGAAAAATGTCGCTGACATCAGAAAATTTCTAAAAAATTTGTTCATTTTCAAGTTTCAAGATGACAAGAACGAGGTAAAAGAAAAGAAAATAAATATCGGCCAATCGGTTTCAAATACTTTGTTGCTGATACTCAAGGTGTATTTGACTCCCCTTCTGGTGAGCAACAAATTCATAATACTCCATATTCCAGAGAATACCGGTTCCAAGATAGCAATAACAGGGAAAATTTAAAAAAATATTTCCAACCAACTATTTCGTTGCTCATTCTCGGAGTGTATTTGAGTACCCTCCTGATGAGCAACAAATTTTAAACGCTTTTAATTCTCAGTAAAACCAGTAAAGCAGTTTCAAGTTAGCAAGAATGAGGAAAATGAAAAAAAAAAAAACAAAAATCGACCGATCGGTTTCAACTATTTTGTTCCTGATACTCAAGGTGTATTTAAGTTTACTCTTGGTGAGTAACAAATTTAGAAAACCTTCAATTCCAGGAAAAACCAGTTTCAAGATAGTATGATCTTGAAAAATTAAAAAAAAATATTTAAAAAGTTTTTGCCATATCCAAGGTTTAGCAACTAAATCTCAACTTAATCTTCTGTGGAGATCAAAGGGAAAGTATATAATTTATTGAGTTAATTTGCTACCTTTATATCACGATAGCATTATTTGCGACTTCTAGGAATTGGCACGAGCAACGAAATCGTTGGTTTGGCAACTAATTAGCTACAAATTGATGTATTTTTTTTGCAATTTTGCTGGATTCGCCATGCTAGCCTGATATATATCAATAAACGTCGAATCAACGAAATCTGTACTTCGGAAGTCTGCATATACAGCTCAGATTTCGATGTGTTTTTATATTGTTCAAAATCGTGAACCTTCTGAAATAGGGATTGAATTATTTATATATATTGCTATTAAAAATATAAAATTAGATGAGTATTTATAATTTAATTACTTTGATTCTTGATTGTTATCCTGATGGTTCAAATAATTTGAAAATTTTCTGTGATATCATAATTCTTAGTGCTCCGGCAGATACCTGTCCTTACCTCTAAATCTTACCTCTATTCTTTAAGGTTGCTCAGCTCAATCGAAGCTCATGCAGCTCTCTTTCTCAAAGTAGAATTCTTGGAAAGGTGTTATGAATAAAATTTTGTAAGTCTGTGTTTTTGAAATTAAAACTTTGTCTCAAAATTAAAAAAATATAATGAATGTGAAATTTTTGTAAATGTTTTGTCAAACCAAACTTAAATTACCCTAAAACTGCGCCAAAATACCTTATGCTAAGAAATGTTCCAGTAAATGTTAAATTTGAAACAAAAATATTCTTAGAATTGTGTTCCGTACAGTTAAATTTACGTGTAACGGCAAATTAGTTACTTGAAAACTTAAGATGTCTGTGGTTCGTGCGTGGGAAACGATTCTAAAAACATCTGTGCTAAATGTCAGTGAATTTTTAAAATTTTCCTAATATTAAATCCAATAATAGTTCTTGTAAATAAAATGATGAAGTTCGTTGATGAATAAAAGTTCAGAAATTGTGATTTTCACACTGGTTCCTTGTGACTGGAAAACTTTTGATTCGATTTGGAGGTTATGAATTGTTCAAGATTTTCAAAAATGTATTCTTCTTATGAATTGGGAATTATAAATGATATTGTAATACCTTAAAACTGCTACAGCTTCCCTGGATTGGTTTTCCCCTGATTGGAATTTTGAATTCTTCCAGACACTCCAAAATCTCCAGTAAGTATCCTATCTCGTTATTATTATTTATACTCTGGCTCCTATTGATGGTTTTATATTGATAAGAACATGCAAAACGGCCTTTTCTCTTTCTTTTCTCTTTTTATTTCTAACAGCTCTTCAAAAAAATTCGCGTCTGGACAATTCAAAAGCTTCTCTTCCCTCGTTATTGATTCACCCCTGGCAACCAGACAAAATTTTCCTTCCTGCTACTCTTCATGACAATAATTTTGTAATTTCTTCAATTTTGACACTTTTCACTGTTCACACATATTATATTTACGATTTCTGTTACCCAATTTTCACTAATACTAATAATGATTAATTTTGATTACATTTCATCACATTTTGTTTTGAATTTTTCTAATTTTGAATCCAAAATTCATCATTTTTCAGAAGTTAACACCTCCTTTTCAATTTAACACCTCCTTTTCAATTCACCAATCTGATTGGCTACTTTTTAGTTGCATCCAAATCATGTACTGAGTGTTCTTACCATTTTTCAGATGAAATTCCTAATGTCAGTGTTAATTGAATTTTTGTTATTAATTTGTAGTGTAAATCTGTTTTATTGTATGTTATTATGTTGTATTAATGTATTTACTGTTTTCAGTGTATTTATCCCGATGATTGATGGTTTCTGGTTAGTTGTGCTGTTTGGAAATGATCTGAAATACTCTAATACTGATAAGTCACAACTTTGCCTGATCTGGGCATGAACATTACTCCAAATTATACAGGTAAGAATTTGAATAAAGGTAAAGTATCTGGCTTTCTAATAAAATTAAACATCTAAGAATAACTTTGGTTTTCACAAACTTTCAACACAGAAATAACAAAATATGTGAACTTTTAACATATATCACTTCGTACAAGTCTCTTGCAGAACATATATCGTATTCTTCTAGACCTTATTGGGATTGACCCAGAAATTGTTTGCCTCACATTCGACCAGAATATTATCTACAAGTTGTCTCGCTCCCTTTGTTGCATCGCCTATAGTTGAGGTCTCTGTTGTATGGTCCCATTATGTCAAGGTGTCCTTTCAATGGACAGCGTCTGGTAGGTAAACTTATACAAGTTTGAAAATGTCCGTATAGGACGAAACTGCAGTAACGTTAGTTACAAATAAATGTGGAGAAAAACATAGAAATTTTCATTTCTCTTTTCATTACGACTTCATTCTTAATTATCGGGTTCTACAATTATCTATATTCCTTCATTTAAAATTTGGATTTTTACTGAGCTCTGGTGGACTTTGGATATATTCATATATTTAAAAGCATGCTTGCATTCTTTGTTGATTCAAAATGTCTGGTTGAAAGTTTGTTCACTTGAAGATAACCCTCAGAAACATATAGAGATTCATATAAATGTTCTGGGATGATGCTAGGGGTGAGGGGGTGGCTTTTCCAGTAAGTTTAAATAAGCCATAATGCTTGCCCCTTCCAACATAAATTGACGTGTTTTTGGATTTTTTCTAAATACCAGTATTACAAAAGTTATTAAAGGTGGATACTTTTATCTGAAAAGCACTGTATATATATACATATATAAATCAAAAGGGCAAATTTGTGGACAGAACACTCAAAAAAAGGCGCAAACCGCGGACACGTGTTTCTGGCTATTGGCCTCATCAGCGCGGTGCAGCCAATTGCAAAGATGTACAACAACTGGTTACCAAAAATGGAAAACTTCACATATGCACGGTGTCACCAACAGGAGCTAACCGCACATTTGTGGTTTCAATTAGAAGACCTAGCATTCCCAGACATCATCTAACATCACCACGTAGGCAGCTATAGCTACCTCCGTGACTTCCGGGTCCAGGATATAAGCACAGAGATAAAGATGTTATTGAGTGTGTATGATATAAATCAAAAGGGCAAATTTGTGGACAGAACATTCAAAAAAAAGGGGCAAACCACGGACACGTGTTTCTGGTTATTGGCCTCCTCCTGTTGGTGGCACCGTGCATATGTGTTTTTCATTTTTGGTAACCAGTTGTTGTCTATCTTTGCAATTGGCAGCACCGCGCTGATGAGGTCAATAGCCAGAAACACGTGTCCGCGGTTTGCCCCTTTTTTGAGTGTTCTGTCCACAAATTTGCCCTTTTGATTTATATCATACACACTCAATAACATCTTTATCTCTGTGCTTATATCCTGAACCCGGAAGTCACGCAGGTAGCTAAAGCTGCCTACGTGGTGATGTTAGATGATGCCTGGGAATGCTAGGTCTTCTAATTGAAACCACAAATGTTCGGTTAGCTTCTGTTGGTGATACCGTGCATATGTGAAGTTTTTCATGTTTGGTAACCAGTTGTTGTCCATCTTTTGCAATTGGCTGTACCGCGCTTAGGATTATTTCCACAACGTTTCGGCAAAGTTCTCATATGCTATCTTCTGGTGATGTCTGGAGTTTTTCAACTCAAAATATCTTAAATAGACGAAAATCGAACACCCATCTCTCTGACACTTAAATAGCTATTTGAATGTTGAACTTTCTTGACCTCGCGCCCTGTGACGGCCGATGGTGGTCCTTATTGGCGATATCGAATATTCTCAATGATAATGATTTCAACACATCATTTTCTGAAAAATAAGAAACTACTCCCGAAATCGAATGTATATAATCTACCTCGTCAATGAATAAACAGGAAACCAACATACCTTTATTCATTGAGTAACTCGTAGATATACTTAAAAAAAAATTGCGTTGGCTTACTTCGGCAAAAACCTTGTTGAAATTTGGAAATGATACTGAACCGGTTCAGAAATGCAACCACTTTATTGTTGACAGTTATTTCACAAAACTTCATATGAAGCCATAGGGTTGAAAGTCTGTGATTCTCAGTCACAAGCGGATCACTTCTTTTCAAAACTGGCGAAACTGATCAAATTTTCAGGTATTATGGAAAAATGTCAGTTCCTAACGAAATTCGAAAATGAAATTTTTGAATTGATCAATAATTTTTCTAAAGATGCAGGTAATTCTCATAGTATTAGAGTTTTCCAGATCGTATTCTTTGAACGACATTTTTTCTACAAAAGACTCAATATTTTATACTGTTTTTTGGGTTTATAACTTTCCACAATGTGAAAAAATAAAAGATGAAGCAATGGAGAATCAGCTGAAGTATAGTAAAGGTCAAAATGAAAAGTTCATCCCGAAAAGGTACTGCGTTATATGAACTACTGAAAAGTCCAATTAGTCAGTAACTTGTATTCATAAATTTTATCTACAAATTGAAAAAAAAAATCAATTGAAAAATTAAATGTTGATACTAAGCTTAGCTCTTAAGTGGGTAACATTTAGAAAAACAATCCTGTTCCGTTTTCAAAACATGTATTCAATATAAAAATCTCGACCCAAATTTTGATATTTCTGATTTCTTCAGACACAAGTCAAAAAATTAAATGTCCAGATATCACACACGAAACGTTAGTCACTTAAGGAAGCTAAGTATCAATAGTATTTAATTTTTTGAACGATTTATTTTCAATTTGTAGGCGAAATCTATGAATACAACACGTTACTAACTGATTGGACTTTCCAGTGGTTTATATTACGCAGTAACTTTTTGGGGTGAAGTTTTCAGTTTGTCAGATTCTTTATTGATTTATCTTTCATTTTTCCAAATCTAGATCTACGTTCGAATCCACCTGATCATAGAAATTGAAGTAGCAATTCGACATAGTTTTACTGCATTGTTCATCTCAATAGATTTACAAAAATATTTTAATACTTTCTTATAAGCTTCGAATCTTTTCCTTATATCAGTGAATGTTTGTCCTTGGGTGGGTCGGTAGGTCGGTAGCCGGGCGGTTCGACGTGGATGCTTTGTTCAATCTCTCAATCAAGCGATGTGGGAGTCGGTGGTTCAAGCCGCAGAATGCACGATCGATTTTCACTTGCTATCATCCCAATTGGGTTAGGAATCATACGATAAAAGGTAAGACCTCGCTAGTCCTGAGCTCGCTGAAGTTTCAACTTCTGAGAGTTGTCGTTCATAGGGGTGCGATAGGTGGTTAACGGAAAAAAAATATTTCAAAGAGAAATTTCAACACAAACCATTCAATCCATTATAATTTTTGATCTTATAAGATTATAGAAAAAAAACTTTGTCTGTTTCACCTGATTTCAATACTTTATCTCTCTTTCTCTTTCTTTGTGAGTTTGAATGGTTATTAACTATGTAGATAATGTTAAAATGTAACGCAAATGATGCATGTATGATATTGGTCTGACATTTTGATCTAACATGCTCTCGTGTTTAACTATGTTATCATATAATTACCGATAGGGGAAGGTTCTCAGCGATGCATTATATGATGTGCCCTCGATGTGATCATGTTTTACAGGATATCGCTCCTTCCGTTTATTGTGGTTAATTGAACTATCAGGCAAAACCACGAACGTTAAAGATATATCACATACAAGATTAGAGGGCCAGTAATTGGTGTGGGTCTTCGATCGAATCATCTATTTTAATGAGTGAATATGCACATGAATATTTTATGAATTTAAATGAGTCATTATAGGACAACAAGGATTTGAACACAAGTTCAAATCCTTGTTGAAGTATACGAGCACTTCGAAACTAACTATTAGGTTAAATTTTTCAAAAATCCGGACAACTCATTGGTATATTTTGAAAATCTTAATGAAGATATGTGATTTTATTTAGGTAATGCGTAGGTTCTCGTGAACGGTGGAAGGGAGTTATTTGATTATGGAGGTGACCAATTCGAGGTACTTTATACAGTGCATTTCTTTAATGTCCCCTCCCTTTTACTTTTTGAACGGATTAACTCAAAAAATTTTATTTGAGATAATGAAATTATTGCATGAATATTTTATTTTGGAGTTGTATTGGCAGATGAAACTTCCAATATGGCGACCGGGCGCCATCTGGGAAAAAAATTAAATGGAAAGGGGGGTCTTGTGACACATCATTTTGAAGCTACTGACAAATACAACCATAGACCATAGAATATAAACCATAAAATATGAAGTCAATATCTTTACCTTCTATAAAATGGCGGAACATGTAATGATATCCAAACACATTAATATTGATATTTCTAGAAATATTTCTTTTCACCTGCCATATGGCAATTCCAACAAGAACCTCCAAGTTTTCCGGGAAACACATACCCAATATCCAGAAAAAATTAAGGTTTGGGCAGGAATATTGGGAAACCATATTGTAGGTCCTCTATTTATTGATCAAAATTCAACAGAAAAACTGTATTTGAATATGCTGGAAACTACTGTTGATCCTCTCATCACTGAAATCGTTGAAGCGAATCCTAATGAATTCGATATGTATATTGTATTACAAATAGATGGAGCACCACCACATTACTCCAGACAAGTAAGAAATTATTTGGATACTACTTTTTCCGATCATTGGATTGGCCGTCGAGGTCCTACAGAATGGCCAGCCCACTCACCAGATTTGATACCTTTGGATTTTTTATGGGGCTATTGGAATCAAAAACTGAACTGATCTGAACCTGCTTCAATATTGGATATACGGCAGAGAATAATAACTATTTGTAGAAATATTGACGTTTTTGTGTTCGAAAATGTTCGCCATTTTGTAGTAGTTGAAGATATTGACATTATATTCCAGGGTTGTGAAGCATTTGTCAGGAGTTTCAGAAAGATGTGTCACTCTCTATTTAATTTTTTTCCCAGATGGGAAAAAAATCAAATAGAGAAAGTTGGGAAAGTTTAATCTGTCAATTCTACTTCAAAATACAGTATTCACGCATTCATTTCACTATTCCAAATTTAAATTTTTTGAGTTGTTCCCTTCAAAAAATAAAAGGAGGGGGGAAATTAAAGAACTGAACTGTGTATATCAAAAACGCAACAGTAGCTTCGTTGAAGCCACATATATACCTACAGTAGAAATTTTTGTTGTCTTCGGGCCCAACACTTGCTGGAGGGTACGAGCAGTTTTCAAAGCCATTTTCATGTATAATTTTCCAAAAACTCATGATCCGTTGGTGTTTCTTATTCAAATGGAAGAACTGTACATTTTGAGTATTCGTTTATTTGTAAAATCACTGAATTTTCGTTTTCTAATCAACTTATAGAGAATGTTCAAGGGATACCCTTTACTTCAGATGTTCTCCTGGACACTTTTCTCTTGATAAATCACTCTCTGCTGGCTGGCAAATATGGCAAATATATCATACATATGCTATTCTCGTTAGTTCGTGCACATGCATGTCACCTGTTGAATTTTCAGAGAGGAAAAAATTAAGGAAATTTTCAAAAAACAGTAGCCTGAAATGTTCTCCCTGTTCGGCCAATATATAGTCTTGAGCAAGAGCCACAAGTCAGCTTTCATACTCCTGATCTATGCGACACCGAAGTTTTGTCATTATTGTTTTCAATAAATCTAGTTAGACTATTATTTATTCTGTGAGCTATGTTTACGCTTTTTCTTTAAAAAACGGACACTATTATTGGTTGGTTTACTCAAATATGACAATGTCCTATAACTGACTTATCGCATCTTGGATTTGGGTAGACCAGGTCCATCGCTTGCTTTTGTAGTTTTTGGAAAGGATGGAGTCTGTATCTACCTTATAACCGTTCTAAACCGCGATTTATTTGATCAAACTCAGCTCTCTCTGGAAATGACTGTTTGATCATCATATATATTCGGAATCGATTCAACTTTGACATTTCTCAAGTAAACGTTTTATTGGCATTTCCGAGCTCTATTTCTTCCGATCAAGAGGATCGATTTTCCGAAAGCAGCAACCAGAGGATTAAAATATCTCTTCAATGAGTTTCAATCGACCCCCATATCCTGCTGAAAAATATTTGGAGATGACAGTCCCGCTCAGTTCAATTTGATGTGCCATTGAATTTTTTTGAAAGTAATATCTTTTATTTGTTGATCACTTCTGGGTTATAACGAGGCGTTTAACATTCTTTATCACGAGATATTGTATGATAAACGTTTCTACTCTGGTTTTTCTTGAAAATTAGTGTCATTCTTAGGAAACTGTCTGAAGATTCGTAGGTTAGGTTAGGTCTGAAGTCTCCACCACAACCCGCAAGGCTTTATTGTGGCTCACACCTATGCACACTTGGCCAAACATACCCAGCTTCTTAACGAAGCCGATTAGTTTGTGTGGTGAGTGGTCTTTCTGGTCAGATGCTGAGTGTACGGCTCTGGCGAACTCTTAGAACCTGATTCGGTCCCCAGCGGGGCAAACACAAAGTATATGCTCAGCTTCCATCATATTCCAAACAGAGACGACACACACTGTCTTCCGACAGTCCAAGTCTCTGCATATGATGATTCAAATGACAGTGACCTGTAAAAAGGCCTTGGAGTGAGCAATCCTGGAAGATTCTGCCAGAAGCTGAAGAATCGTACTCAAAGAGTTGTTGTGGATAGAGTTGTATCGGATGATCTACTGGTATCAAAGGGAGTGCCACAAGTATCTATTTTTGGGTCCTTACTTTTCAGCTTGTATATCTGTGATTTTTATCCGTTTGTGAAAAATGAACTGCTGCTCAGTCATATATTAATAACGAGCTTCAAGCCACCATTCTGATAGATTTGCAATAATGATGATTGGACCTAAGAATAACAGAAAACTCACCAACTCCACTTTTGAAGTTCGCATCGAAAATGAAATACTTCCCTTCATGACTGAGATAAGAAGCTTAGGATTGTGGTTTGATCCAGAACTTCGCTTCACTGAAACAAACTTTTCATAAAGTCTTGAGGCAGCTATTTCCAAATCGTGATTTGCTCAACACGAACTTAAAACTCGACTATGCGATTCACAGACCATGTAAAAAATTTCTTATTGCTACAGTATTGCTACCAGCTTCAAAACAGTCGGATGTTCTTCGACTACAGCGTATTCACAATAGCTGTCTACATTTCTCGTTTGGTATCCATAAACATGACCATATGTCTTCAGCCATGCAGGAATCAAAATGGTAAAAAATTGATAAACTCAAAATACTGTATCTACTCACCAACGGACAAAAAGTTTTGATATCTCATAAACCTGAATACTATCTGAAAAAGCTCAGAACATTCTCAACATTTGATAGTTTCACCACACGGAATAGTTCAGTTTTATTCATCCCCAAACACAAATTTTACATCTTCACCCGACGCTTCTTGTATAATGCACCTAAACATTATAATCAGCTACCCTGTGAATTTTGATCTTATACAATTGAAAACTTCAAAACAAGATTAAAGACTTACTTTTCCGTTCTCCACAACACAAAATAGTTATTTTTGTATTAAGTGCGTAAAATGAGTGTTTTTTAATGTAACATAAGAGTGTTTTCGTACAACTGTGGATGTGTATTTACATTCTCGGAAATATATTAAAAACAAATACTTCCAATACATCTTGACGTGGATTTTTTGTCCCGATGAGTTATTGCTTTCGAACGACTGTTGATGTTGTCGTGAAAATATTATTCAATTTTTTCAGAAAAATCGTATTAAATTTTTTTTCTATATATATGAAAAAAGCAAATCCAAAAAAACTGAATAACACTTTTTTTCCACATATTTCATCCTTGATGTTATCAATATTTCCAATACATTTTCACAGCATCCAGTGGTCTTTCTGTGTCGTTACTATAGAAACGGTTTGTTGGCACGCCGCGTGTTTGACTGTGTTTGCTCGTAGTTGCTTCAATTTCAAGTTATTTCCATGAAGCTGGATGTTGATTATAATAGTGATAATGATACCTCATTAGATATATCTAAGAAAGCAAATGCAATGTTAGCGGCCAAATCCAAGTTAGTATATGAGAAACATATGACCAATTTCGTGAATGGCGCGAGACAAATCATGTAAAATTGGCTTCTGAAATTGTGCTTATATACTATATTGAGAAAAAATAAAAACTTATAAGACCGCCTGCGTTATGGAGTGTTTAATCAATGTTGAAGAGTACTTTGAATGTTAGGGACAATATTGGTATTAGAAAGTTTTCAAAATTGGTCCCGCTCATTAAGAACAAATGCGTCGGATACTAAGGAAACAAATCTAAAGTTTTATCAAGGAGTGATATCGATGAATTCATTCAAGATGCTGATAACGAAACGAAGTAACTTTATAAGTTAGAGATATGATTATAATTCTGTAAGATTACTAGTGATATCAATGTTCACAGGGAGGTGTCTTATCACCCCTTCTTTGGAACATAGTTCTGGAAATCCTAATTAATCGCCTCCGCAATAATGAATTCTACACAATTGCATATACAGATGACAAAGTTATCAAGCAGACAGGCAAATTTGGGAACACAATGTGCGATAGAGCGCAGGAGTACCTCAAATTGATACAAACATGGTATAAGACACACTAACTGTCGATCAATCCCAAGAAAACTGAGATGATCCTTTTCACCAGGAAAAAAAGTTTATTGGGATTGAAACCTCCAGAAATCTTCAAAATCAAACTAAACTTCACGGAAGAGGTGAAATACTTTGATACTATTCTCGACAGGAAGCTAACATGGAACTCTCACTTACAGAGTAGAGCAAAAAGAGCATATGTGGCTTATAAGCAATGTCGGAGGACGGTGGGACGCGCTTGAGGTCTTCTTTCACTCCGTGTGGTAACCTGGATCTACACTGCAATAATAACACCTATCATTATATCAAATACAGCAATTGGCTTGTTTAAAAATCACAGGAGCCATGAGAATAACACCAACTGCGGAAAAGGAAATAATTATTGGTCTGACCCCTCTGGACCTGTACGTTAAGGAGGTTGCTTTAATGGCCATGATACGATTGCGCATGGCTGGTGTAGGAATGGGTCAATTGAGATTGAGCCTATGGCGTGAAGCGCTTACTGCGCAGCCTCTGCTGCAGGTAACCAATGATGAAATTGAACCCAGGTTTGTGTTTAATGAATCCTACAAAATACGAATAAAACAGAACACAGAGTCAGATGCTACAAATGCAATACGCATATATACAGACGGCTCAGAAACCAAAGGACTGTACTCCAGATCACTAAGCCTAAGTATTGAGTGGGGAATGGAAAAAAATACCAGCGTGGTTCAAACAGAACTGGCTGATATCTCAATCGCCACAAAAGAAATAACCAAGGAAAGAATTTCTGGCAAAAACATAACAATCTCCACTGATAGCAGACAAGCTCTATTAGCCTTGAACAGTAACTCTAGTAATAGAGTGCCACCAAGATTTAGTCAAAGCCTCGGTAGATAATAACATTATCCTGAGGTGGATTAAAGGGCACGACAGTAGTTAAGGTAATTTACCCAGTGGCACCTACGGCCTGATGACTTCGACAATTGCGGAACTAGCCAAACGTCACACCCATGTTCTATCCTTGAAGAGATGTGATGAAATTGAAGGATGAAATCTGGGCGACCCAGAGACCTGTCCACCTTCGTGGAAAGCACAGGATGGACGGTGACCCAGGAGGACAACTTCTTGGGAGGATGTATGATGGGTCACATGAGACCTAAGTGCTCTGGACCTACACTCAACCTTTCTACTGTACAGATACAGAGATAGTAATCTCAATATTATTTATTTGTAGATTTTTCTGGTTTTTGGTATCAACGGTGCTTGTTGCCGGCAAGAAATAATACATATAACTATTACTGCCTTTAAATATGCTAAATCTATATTGATTGTTGAAATGTCTGATACAAAGACCTATTGCGCAAGAACGTTTACTGTTTCAAATTCTCATTACCTATATCGAGATATAGGTACCGCAAGTATAAAGCACTACAGCCGCCTTATACAAAAAGAAACCTTTGAAATATTCAAGAGAAAAATGTATTTACCAACATGAAGGGATAAATGACATAGAAGAAATTTCAAGCTTGATTTCAAAATGGCTTGAAAAGGACGTGTATAACAGCTACATAGGTCACTGTTTCAGGAGGAGCTCTATAACTCTATACATTCATAAAACGTCAGGGTACGTGGCTGAAAATTTGTCTTCATAGCAGACGCATACATAGAAGCTAGTTTGAAAAACAACTTTGAGATTTCTAACAGAATATTGAATTGTTTATCCCCTTCCGAACATATTCAAATATTTGATAAAATTGTGGAATCAACCCTTCAAGGAAAAACTAACGTTTTTCAATTGCAGCAACATGAAACATCTTCGGAAATTTATGGTGAAAGTAATTGTTCAAACTTTACTGTCAATTATTATTGAAATTGATGAAATAATTTCATGATGAATTATCAAGTACTTGATAATTGATCCTCTTGAAAAATTCACGCATTAATAGAGATGCAGAAATATAAAGTTTTTTTGACAGTTGTATAAAAAGGAACTTTCTACACCAATTGCATAAACTAGGTCTCGCATCATCTCATCACAGTATCAGTAAACTTTTTTTGGTATTGTTTGTTCGGTATGTTGAGTTGAAAAACAGCCTTGGCTCATACTCTGCCTATTCATCTTCATACTGAAAGTTGTTTTTTTTTTCCTTTTTTTTGTCAGTTTGAGTAAGTTCTTATAGTGAATGGAGACATATTATACAAGACCAAGAGACTCCTTTTAATTAACGTTAATTTGCGAAAGTTTCTCTAACATTGCATTCTTCCCATTAACCAACTCTAGCTTCTCAATGATGCTAACAAATGTACATGGACTAATGAGTGAACAGAAACGAGGGCAATTTGCTTTTCTTAATCCAACATACATGTTGTGTAACAGGGATAACTTAATACCACAGACACAATATGATATAAAATCAGTTAGAACCCATTTGGTTTAGATCTCCACTTTTTGTAGAGACCTTCCATCTGCGAAAGATGTCAGAACTCAGTCAGTAAGACTCAACGATGTAACGATTTCATTTCTCTCAGCCAACGGCAGAAAGCTGATTATGGCGTGAAGGGAAATTGTTGAGGAATATTCTTCTGGGAATTGACGAAACTCAAGTTCATCTCACTCGAATGACAGCTGAAGTCATCGCGCTAAGATGAAATTGTACTTGGAGGGAATATTAAGCGTATTTGCTGAATTTCACCAGAACGCGATGTAATTTTCCCTTTCGTGGCACGATTCTGTGGATTACTTTATTTGGCGCTTAATTGAAAATGGTATAAACCCATTATTCATTTATTTAATGAAATGTTTCGGAATGAATTGTATCGAAATATTGATGTATTATCATCCCAGTCTGTGCTTAATGAATTATTATTTTGTTTCGTCAATAATATTCATGTATGATTTTATTTTGAATTACATGACATCGAGCATTTGAAATAGATTTCCTCTGAGAAGATTGGTTTTGATTTATATATTGAAAACAAATTTATATATTTTTATGAAATAACTATGGATCTTCATCAATCTGAAAACAATATTGAAAACACTTTCCCAACACCAGAACAAAAATTACGGCCTCTCGACGCGCGTTTCACTAACCAAGTAAGCGTCCTCATGAGATCATTATGACTAAATTTTAATATTGTTTAAAACATCTGTTCAAAATCTGTTTTTCCGTTAATCAGCTATGCTAATTTTTTCTATGTCCTAGTGGCCTAACTACTACCTGGTATTGATCCTATGCTAAACTACCTGTTTGTAATACCTCTCATTTGTTATGTATTTCCTCTATGTTAGTAATCATCTCTAATATTTATCGGTTTCTCAGTTAAAATTGTTCCAAATGAGACCTTTGTCACTATTCATAGAACTCATTCCGCACTTTTCGATTTCCAAGCTTTCGAAGGCATCCACAAACCTTTTGTCATGTATCGGTCTCAACAATTTCAAACATTTCTCACCTATTATATGGTCGTTTTTTATGGCATGTTGAGCGATACTAGATTTCTCCGGTCTATGAAACCAAACTTGCGAAACATGTTCTTTGTAGCGAGCTAATATAGTTCGTTTGGTTTGGTCTTATACGTTACAATTCTAACTGAAAAACCGATAAATATTAGCGATGATTACCAACATAGAGGAAATGCATAACAAACCAGAGGTATTAAAACAAGCAGTTTAGCATAGGATCAATAACAGGTAGTAGTTAGGTGACACTAACAAGTAGTAGTTAGGCCACTAGGTTAGGTTAGTTAGGTTAGGTCCAAAGTGAGGGGGTCTATTCGACCCTCCACCGCAACCCGCGAGGGTTGCGGTGGAGGGCCTATTCACACTCGGCCAAACAAACCCAGCTTCTCAACGAAGCCGATTAGTTTGTATGGTGAGTGGTCTTTCAGGTCAGATGGTAAGAGTACGGCTCTACCGGACCCCAACGGGGCAGGCACAAAGTATATGCTCTGAGGTAGTCGGATAGTCAAGTTGCAAGATTCCAAGCTTGATACTCACGACAACCTTCCCATATGAGGGTTTTTGCATGTCAGATACACCTGACAATGTCTTATATTCATCCGTTCAGGGCTTTTTCGCCTCATTTGATCGCAAACGTTTGCTAACCTGCTCATGAGGAGTTAGTTCCCCCACCTGAGACAGATTCTGCGTACGCCGCAGCTCTCGCTCCTGAACTAAATTTACAGGGAGGTCAGTTGGAGTCGTAAACTCGACATACATTTCCTCTGTAGGCCACTAGGATATAAATAGTATATTACGTACCAAGTAGGATAAGAAGCCAATTACCAACGAGCGAAAAATTGTAAGGGGCGATAATTCGCGAGTGGACGTAATTAGCCTTATCCACGCGATACGTACTATACTTTTTCTACGACTGAACCTAGAAAGGAAATGTACGATATATTTGTTTGAGATTATGGCTTTGGATAATAAACTCATTCATTCAATCAGAAATTAATTGAATGATTTTAAAATTGTTACATTTTACCGCTAACCTCGGGTGAATAATACTAATATATTATTATATTATTTATATAAAAAACTTCCAGCAGTAGGATTTGAACTCGTGTTATAGAAAAAATAAATGCATTAATATACGCGTAACTGCTGAGAAACTCTGGCGATTGCCAATGGGATGTGTGATTGTGATTGAAACAAGAAATTGTTGATTCACGGATATAACTAGATTCATTACCAATCCACAACCTGTTGAACAATAAATTCACTGAAAATACGATTTTTGCTTGATTGAAACTGTTTGAATGATGTGTCTTCAGACACATTGACCAGACATTTTTTTCGATAATAATAATATGTATTTGCCTTTCAGTTTGAAATATACAATAATCTTAGTTAACGACAATTGAAAATAGAGTTCCCACAGAAATATGAACCTGTGCGTGGGTTATATCATACTAATTGTCATATATAGATTATATATTATAGATTATAATATATAAAATATAAAAATAAATTTTTTTCAGTGTAAATAAAAAGAGCACTGGAAAAATTGTATATAGAAATCATATTGAATTTACATATAGTTGATATAAATAGAGAACATTTGAGTTATATAATAAAAAAATCGCAGAAGACACATTGCATCGAACATCATTCGCACATCAATCAAAGAACACCCTGTTTTTGAAAATGAAACAAACGAACAATGGAGAAAATGAGCTACAGATTACACAATTCTAACTACATGCATCTTTCACAAACATTTATACATTGTAGTAATATGTATTTTTCACATCAACATATTATGATGTGCTCTGGGAAAACTTGATATCCAAGCTTTGGGTTCATTTTTGAGCATATTATTGCCAACGTTAGTTTTGATATCTGCTGAAATAAGATTACACAGCCGAGGAGCTAAGTAAGTATAACACTTTTGTAAAGTATTTTTTTGTGATTTTGGCACATAGGTTGAATTAATTTTGTGGCGAGGTGCATGATTGTGTTCATGTTTATTTTTGTGTTATCCTATAATATTTTTGAGGAAGTGAAGTTGCCTTATGTCTAGAGTTACTATTCCCTCATACAGCGCTTCTGTTAGGTGAGCTCTTGTTTTATTCGTGATTAGTTTTGTTCTAGGATTTTTATATGGAAAGCATTTGCTACTACCCAGGCATCTATTTTATTTCAATTACTGGAGAAATAGTGAGATTCATGTTATCATATTTTATAAGTAGTAATTTGAAACGTAGTAAATGGCTAGCATAAGATGTAATAGTAATGTAAAATGTTTTGGCCGTATATCAATACTCAGTAGACAACTCCATAGTTCCGATTTGTATATAAAAAGAACTGTCCCCTGGGGTACAGCATATTGTACTATTCGAAATTCAATGAGGGTGTCTTTGATTTCCTTGATTGATTCCTTTCATGGAAATACTATAAGGAGTTGGAGGGATATTCCTCTGAATCCAATACTCTCAAGTACCTTCAGAAGATGGTCATGGCAATTTTTCGTCTACATATTTACTGATTTTGTTAGTTTTTGCTCTTTTAAAATCCAAATTGATTGTTGAATAAAATTTTATATTTTGTTAGAGGTATTTTTCAATGCGTGATTTCAAAATTATTTTCGCAAATTTTTCATTAACGGATATTAGGCGGTAGTTATCCACTTCCAGTTTATTTCCAGGCTTGAATATTGGTGAAATAATATCACACTTGAATGAAGCTGGAAATATTTCACCACTGAATGGCCAGTCACTATAGGTATGTCATTTGTATTGCTAGTTTTTTTGCCATCAGTTTGATAGTTTCAGCACTAAGTTCTGAATAATTTGTGAGATTTCACATTCATTACTTTTTTTTTAAGAAAAAATAATAATAATTTTGTTTTAAGCTTTATTTTCTTATAATTTGTTCTTTTTGTATTCCATCCGCCTGGATTTTACCAATTTCGCTATAGTGTTCAGCACATTTGTTAGCAATGTAAGTAATCAGAGAACCATCATTAGATTGAATGAGTTTAGACGATTCTTCTTTATTGTTCTTATCATATTTATTATAATTCTCTATTTTGTTTCGATAAAAATTTGTTTTGGCTTCCTCTACATTTTTTTTCAATCAATTTCTGAACTGTTCATATTTCATTTTATCCATTTCTGTTAGGTTGCCTTTCTTTGTTTTATAAAGATTTTCATTGGATGGAATTCAGTATACCATCAGTAGGTCACGGATTTTTTTTCATGTTTTTCCTACTAACTTTAATTGTGTTTGTACTTCTTTCCACAAATGTATTGGTTTTTTGAATTGATATTTGGGTGGCAAGTTCAATATTATCTGTCGATTATAATTCCAAAAAATTCCCATCGCAAGTTTTTTGTCATCAATAAATTTCAATATTTCTGATTTTTTTTGTTTTAGGTAAAATTATTTGTAGTGCAGTAGAGAAGTGAACAACTAAATCTATTTCAAGGATAAATGAATTGTATTTGTAGTTATTTGAGATAACTTTCACAGGTAGGTACCAAATTAATCTTTGTTACCGAATTCGAATAAGATATCAATTCATGAACACTAAGCGTATTCAGATAGTTATTTGTGATGTCATCATTCTCCATTATGTTGATATTGATATTTCCCATCAGAATATGATTATTGATATTGTTTCTGAAAATTCTGATATCCCTTCAATGAAATCATTAGTTGATGTAGATGGTGATGTGTATATTTTTGTATTATTTTATTGTGATGTTTAGATTTCAACTGTTAAATGTATTATGTCATGGGTGAAATATAAATTATTTTTTATGAATATAATAACTTCATCATTTTGGTTCATGTTATCATGATTATATATGAGATTGTACCCATTCATGTTATATGTTCAGTTTTTTCTAGTGATACTTCCATTTGGTCAATATTCTTATTGACTCCCTTTGTGTTATTGGGAGGTATTTTGATATCTACCCTAGTATTGTCCAGTTTCATTATTTGTACGGCATCTTCAATTATTTTCATTTCAACTGTTTCAATATGGAAAACTCTTTGAGATATTCATTCATATTTCCAGTAATATTCACCAATAATATAGTAGATCACAGAAAATCGAGATATGTGTAAAATATAACTCGAGATACTACTTTAAGTTTTTCTGGGTAGACCTCGTTTGAATTTCTCTGCTGATTTTTTTTTTCTCTGGTGCTATCAAAATGGCTGTTAGCTTCGTTTTCATTTTTTACCCCTGCTTCCTCTTCTATCTTCTTTGCAGTTTTTTTAAAAATTTTATAATAGGATGTTTCTTCTTGTTATTCATCGATAGCCTTGCAATAGTTCATTTTTGGTATAAAAATAATGTTTTTTTAATGATAATTGAACAAATCTGATACTTTATCGATGGTATTAGTGACTTCTTTAACCTGTTTCTTGAACATGGTCATTTGTCATTCCAGTTTATCTCGCAATAAAATTTATCAAATAAAATGTTGTGTTCCATTAATTCATAGAATGATTTATACATAATTTCCGCACAATGTTCAATATCAAACGTTGTTATTCAAAAGAACGAGATTTCTATTTCAGATAATGAAATTTGCATGGAGAAAAATCACCCAGACATCTAATGGAACTTTCAGGTTTTCATTGTGATGACTGAACTTGCTCTTTGTCATGACAAGAAAAGGGAAAACTGAAAGTTGTTCCAGATACGAATTATATTCCGAATACATTATTTGTTCATCTGCTGCCAGCCAAAGCAGGTTTCAGAAATGAAAATGCTGGAAAAAATATGAAAAGATAAAAAATTCTGTCAATCCATTTCATTCGAAAAGAATTTGATTGAAATAAAGGTGTTAATAATTCAACATATTACTTGTGGCAAATAAGAAACATGAAATACTTGACTTGTAGGTACTGACTGCTAGTGAAGTGATTACTTTGATTTCGGTCGTGACTATTTAAAAATGTTCGGATGGAATTGTGCCCCAACCCACTTCGTTTGCAATATAAGATGTTGGAAAATTTAATTTCAGGAGACCTGAACAAAGTAGGGCTGGGGGACGTTCCATGCATTGAATCACAGGAGGCAAGCAATTGACGAGTATAAACTTCACGAATAGAAAACGAAATTTTTGGAAAGGGTGCCATGAAAAAAGGCAGGAACGGCGTAATGAGCTCATGTTGCTGCAATGTTTCCCAGATATTTAAAAAACGCTTCCCAAGTATGTTTTGGTTGGATTCAGGGTTTGCCGTGAGCTTCTTCGGTTATAATCTCTAAACGTTTCAACTGCAACTGCGGCAGTCAGTGTCGTGATCAAAGTACTCTTCTTGACGTGTCAGTTTGGAGATTATAACCGGAGAAGACCAAGGTAAAACCCGGAAACCAACGAAAACATTGACGCCAGCCGTGAAATCCTACATTCCTATATTAGTTGCCTCCCTTAGGTCGAGTGGCACCTTGTTTTGAAGGTCTTTCGAATACACTTTACAACTCTGTTGAAAGAAAATTTTTGTAACGATTAGTTTTCGAGATGATTTGAAGTTAAAATTGCCATGTTGATAATACATTAGACAGACCACTCGGTAACTTGTATGCCTAAATGAAAAAATTTTGAGCAGTTCTTCTTATCAGTTTTTTGTTAAATAAAATCCCTTTTTTAAAATCAATATCCACTCCTCTTCTTCCAGTTTTCATTAGTACATCGTTCGATTGTTTTGTTTAGACGGGTCGTATATTGTTATTTGTTTTAAAATACCTTATACTACTACTGAAAGGGTTTCAGTTATTGCTTTATTTTTTGGCAACGACCAAAATGCTAATAGAACATCTATTTTATTTAACGAGCAAAACCCTGGTAAACACCTAAGCAGAAATCACATTCTGGATTTGGTCACAAAATTCAGGGAAACAGGTTCGGTTTTAAATAAGAAAAGAAATGTTTAGAGAAGGGTAGTGAATGACGATAATGCGATTGGAGTGATTGGTCAAGTTTATCGCCAATCCCAGGTTAAGTACCAGAGGTTTATCAGCAATGGCCGGAATAAGTCATATGAGCGCATGGAGAATCCTTAAAAACCACAAATTCCATCCTTACAAAATTAAACTTGTTGTTCATGAACTCAATGAGGATGATTTTGATCGAAGACTGGAGTTTTGTGAAGGCCTGAGTGACAAATTAATGCAAAATCCCGAGCTTCTTTATAACATCTGTTTTTCGGACGAAAGCTCATTTTATTTAAATGGTTGCGTGAACCGTCACAATTGCCGTTATTGATCGGATGAAAACCCAAGACAATATGCGGAAATACATACCCAACATCCCCAAAAGTTGAATGTCTGGGCCGGAATATTAGGCAATCATATTAAGGTCCATTTTTCATTGATGGAAATTTAACCGGTGATTCTTATTTACAACTTCTTGAAGAGGCAATACAACCTCGTATAGTTGAAATAATTGAACAGGATCCAAGATGTCAAGATGAATTTATCCATTTTCAACAAGAAGGTGCACCACCCCATTATGCCCAGCAGGTTCGAAATTTTTTGAATAATAATTTGAAGGAAAATGGATTGGCAGAAGAGTTCCAATTGAATGGCCAGCGCGATCACCAGATTTAACACCACTGGACTACTTTTTGTGGGGATATTTGAAGTCTAAAATTCATGCTGCACAGCCAGCCAATTACGTCGTAGAATTATTGATGAACGCCGAGCTATAACTCCTGAGATGTTGAATAATGTGAGAGCAAAATTCGAACAAGATCTTTATTGTTGCATGGAGAAAAATGGCGCACATTTCGAACATTTACTCTAAATTTCCTATGTGAGTTACCCTTATTAAGTGTTACTTTTTTTGTGTGTGCTTTAAAAACAATTATTGGGATTTATTAACCCTAAAACAGTGTTTTAAACTTTTCTGTGTCATCAGCATTCAAGGAAATCAGCAGGTTGTATTCGTTGTGTAGGTACGTTTTTAGTTTGATGCACTTTTTTATCAGAAGCATAAAATATCCACGACAAAAGGCAACCTTCATAAGGAGGTGCCACTCAATTTACCTAAAATGTAAGGGTGGTAACCAACCTCATCCCCCGAAAAAATCTCCTCGTAATAAACAAATAATTCTTATTTTTTTACGAAATCAAATGGACAAGTATTAGCAGGTTGTCATAAAAAGCAAACATTTATTTTTTTTATGAAAGTTCGGAACGTAAATTGTACCTTAAAAACAATTTGATTCATTTTAAAAAGAGTTGAACTCAATAAAAATACCTTTAAATCTTCAAATTATATCGAAAACTAATCGTTAGAAAAATTTTCTTCCAACAGAGATGTAAAGGTATTCAAAAAACCTTTAAAACAAGGTGCCACTCGACCTACTTTCCCTATCTAAATAAGGGTCGTCGGACGCACCCCTCCGACGAGGGGGTGCGTACTACAAAAAATCTGATTAGTCTTAAAGGTGTCCGTCCCCCTTTGATTAGAAATCGACGTGTCCGAGCTTTTTTCAAAAATCTCACTTTTTATATTCAAAAACGGCTTAAAAAAAAAATAATTAATGGAAATTGAGTGAAAAAATAAAAATGGAAGGATTTCACGATGTTTCGATTGTTAGCATCCACAATCATTTTCGGGTGATGACTAAACTATTTCTCCGAGAGATGACTATTTACAGATCATTCGAGTGCTTTCACCTGCCTTCTCTTGCAGGAGTTGACTGTTTGGCAGGAGTTGACCGTTTTTCCATATGTTGCGTATCCCTACGCTAGCTTCGCTGAATACGTTATTGGACAATATATATGCGGCTTCTTTGAATTTCCTTCAAAACCAGTGTTCTTCCCTGTGAATGATCCCAACTTGGGACCTTTGATGTTATGATGATGAGCCCAAACATGCTCTTCTGTTCATGATGTGCTGGTTTTTCCTCGCTGTGTTCAGCAATGCGGACGCTCAATAGCTTCTTAGTTTCATCGATATAGGATTTGCCGCACTCACAGGATATCTGGTAAATGAAATTCTTGAGGTTGCAGTCCCTTTGGTGGCCTAGTTTTTGTGAGGCTGCTACGGATGGTGTAAAATTCACTGTGAAACATTGTCAGCCACTTTCAAACAAATATTCTCGGTAATCAAAGAGAACCAAATCCGGGCTGGTAAGTCATGGCCGAATGGAACCTAAAGTTCCAACAGTTTCGTTTGTTACTGCGGCAGACATCGTCAGTGATATGCGCGTTGACTACGAGGACGAACGTTATATCCAGTTCAGGTTTCATTCGACCCACACCAGCCTGGATTTTGTTCTCTACAATTGTGACCCCGGCCGTGAAAGCGTAAGTTCCTTAATTCTCAGTAATGAGAATCATTAGATATTTTTGTATCAAATGAAAACACTCTTTCTAATTACGTTGGAGGGATGAACGCAAGACGGTTGAGTTTTCTAATGGTATAATATGTTACACGTCCTGTCGGTTACGTTGAGTTAAAATAATATGTGAAGAGAGAGAGAGAGAGAAGTGGTCGTTTACTTGATTTTCTGCATGACTGAGAGTAATAATTACATGCTACGATGAAATGAAACCATGTTTCATATTAATGAAGTTGATGTTTTCCACAAGTTCAGTAATTTTCATAATATTTATTTCACCAGTTGACTCGAGGGTTCTGTAAATGTATAACGACGGTAAATATTTTGAACGTTGAAATATTTGTTGATGATGAAATTTTTCACTCCGGAGTGGTCTTCCTGGCAATCAGTATATAGGCATCGTTCAATTATTGTAAAATGAGCTGAAACAAAAATATGTTTTCATTTCTTTGAAAATCAGCTCACTCAGAGATCACTACAGAACACCACCGACTGACAAATCATGGCATTTATTATTCTTCACTCAATCATTTGAAATCCAGACAAAGGTATTTGATTTTGATATTTTATTCACCACATTACATATCATTTGTGTAGTTGAAGTCGTATTTAGTTACTGAAAGTACAAGATAAGGGGCCTTCATAAAAATACACATATTATAGACTCACACTGAAAAATTTATAGAAAAATTCGTAAATTCAAATGAAATGAAGAATATTGATGTCTTCTTGAAGAACTGGAGCACGTTAAAGGAATAATGAAAAATACCTGCTATTGCTTGCGACTTTTTGGGGTTCTCAATTTTTTGTAATGGCAGGGTTCTACCATTAGGATCTTTGATTCATCAGAAAGTCCTTTTATGAATATTCGAATGAACGGAGCACATTCAATCACATATTGAGTAAACTCCTACAAAAAAAACTCTCCATGAATTATATACCGAATATTTTAACATATTTTGTATAGATTTTGTCCATAACTTCGAGAGTGGGGACTTTAGTATTTAGGTTTCTCCAGATTTCCTGACTGCAAAAAGTTGTCAAGTATTTGATTATTTCTGATTTATGGAGAAATGGTTTCACAGAAGCTTCGTCGATTTAACTAAACAATATTTCAATTGTATTTATTTCCCACAAATTTTTGTCAAAATAGTATAGATTGATATAACATTTTTTAATTAATGAAATGATTGAAATGAATAAAACACTTTGTGTTCAGCGAAGCTATCCATGATAGACTAATGAAAACCTCCCCCAAATCGGTATAGCCGTTTTTGAGATTATTGTGAACCCACGCATGTATTGATTATAAATATTTCGCATGAGAGTAAAACACTCATATCTGCTTGTTTACATAGTAGCATTCAGTGACTACATATCTCAAGAAAACAACTATTTGTGTTAGAGCGACAGATGGTCAATGGTAAAACAGATTTTAAAAGTATAACTTGTTTCGCTAATACCTCGACAGATATTGAATTACACCGAGGCAACCGTTGCGCTTTTCAATTTTTATCAGTGAAAATTCATTGAAATTATCGGACGGATCATCTAGTGACCGATTTTGTAGTGTTACTCTACCTCCAATATCCAACATGATGAGGCGGTCATGAAATAATCTGCTTCATAACCTTTCTGATTGACAATAATGACACCATAGAAATATGTGTAATGGAATTGGTCAATACTTGGTGAAAAGTAGTATGAAAGTAAAAGAAAACAATATATTTTGTTTAAAATATGTTCAAAATATGTTTTTTCTGTCAACCAGCAATCGCACCCCTACGAACGATAACCCTCAGAAGTCGAAACTCGTGCGAGCTAAGGACTAACGAGGTCTTACTTTTTAACGTGTGATTCCCAACACGGGTTGGACGATAGCAAGTGAAGATCGAGAGTTCAGCCAAGGGCTTGAACCATCGACTCACACATCGACCGATTGAATGATTGAACAAAGCACGCACGTCGAACCGCCCGGCTAACGACCGACCTAGTGTTACTTGAATACGTTATAGCAATTTGAAACTTGGAAATTCATGGAAAACGTTATTGATGATGATACATTCATTTATAGTGTTTTCAATACTTCTCACTTTTGAACACCAAAAAGTAACAATAACTTTTTCATTTCAAATTGAAAAGTCTGTGTATTTGTTGATTTTTGTTTTTTTTTTGTAAGTTTATTCACCATAAGTAGATGAACAAGGCCGGTATGAGCACAAAAGTATTTTCTTATGGCGCTAATTTCTCTGCAATTTTCATGACATTCGATCAGATCCTTGTGGAACACCCAAGTCGAGGTAGGAGTGTTTCGGAGAGACTTCAATGAGTGGGAGAGAGAAACGTGTGACGTAATCGATCTGTTTGAAAAATCTGTTTTGAAATCTGTTTTTCCGTTAATCGGCTGTCGCCCCCATAGGAACGACAACTCTCAAAAGTTAAGAGAAGGATGGAATAGGAGGTATTTGAGATAGTGTGAGCCCCTTTAGGATTCCACCTCATCGCCCTCGCCCGTCGGCGTGGTAGATGTCCTTAGCCCCAATATCAACGTGAGATATTGAAAGTAATTGCGAATTGTTGAAACTAATGGGGCCTGCGGTTGTTTTGTCGGTGCGGAAATTGGCTCATTTTCTATACTCAACCGCATTTCTATATCTGTGTTCTATGTACCGTTTTCAGAATATATTTTTTATTTAGGAAGACGAGATGATTTTTTTTCAATGTAGAAATATCAGTACTCTGTGATAAATACTTCTTATACGCATTGAAAAACAGCCATTATCTAACTTCTTGAGACTTATATCCCTTGTTAACTGAGTTTATTGGACAGAAATCTCCATAACTTCCGAAATTTCACTATGTAGGGGAAACCCGGGTAAAGTAGATACCCCGGGCAAAGCGAATATTGCCTATAGCTCCCAAATAGTTCGTTGGCCGGCCGCCGCGTTGTCATAGCAAAGGTCGCTAGTTGCCGCTTCGTGCGCGGCAAACACGTCAGGACGAGTTCGCATCTCGCTGCGCCAGTGACCGGACAGAGTGTGTTTTTGGAAAAAAAATATTAATTTACAGAGGTGAGTGTTTCATTCATAACTATAATACTGTTCGCGACATGTTTTTTGTTATGAGCAGCATATGATGCCTGATTATGTAGCTTTCGATTATCCTTTGGCAACGAGTTTAGATGCTCTGTTTTTTTAGTAATTTAGGATAACCTCAAAAATGTACTTGAAGGATAAAGCGGATTGGGCAAAGTGGATACCGTATTCACTTTGCTCGGTCATGACAAGTAATACAGTTTAATGGAATTATGTACTTTACAGCGTTTTTCTTCGTTGCAGATGGTATAAAAATATAAGAGAAGACAAACAGAAGGATCCTAGAGTGAAGAAAACATGCTGGCCGCTATAAATTTGTGTTTGGCGGGAGAATACATTGAAGGGACGGCAAAAATACGGGCTAGCTTATGTTACACTATATCGACATGTTAAAAGTGGAATTTCTTTTCCACAGTTAGGTTGATTTCGTCCTATATTCACGGAGGTTCATGAAAATGAAAAGGTGACCTATCTATAAGATATGGACGCAGTGTTTTTTGGCCTTACTCAGGATGAATTTATGAGTCTAGCATTTGAATATGCAAAACGCAACCATTTACAGTATGCTGAGAGCTGAAATTAACATAACAAAGCAGGAGAACACTGGCTGCAGGGATTTTTATCAAGTCATACTAACTTGACCTTATGAACTCCAGAATCGACGTCTGTGGTAAGGGCAAAAGGAATTATTCGCCGCCAAGTAACCAAATTTTATGCCATTGAGAAGTATAACATTGAAGCCTCCAGCCTATATAAACGGATGAAGCCGAGATATATACGATCTCAAATAAGCCTCCAGAGGTTCTTTCTATAAAGGGAAGGAAGCAAGTGGGCATGATTACAAGCGCAGAACACGAACAATTGACAACTGTCATTGGCTGTTGTGCAAACGGTGGCTTTTTTCCAATTCATTCAATTCTTCAGCCTGCTGAATCAACAACAAGTACTCCAGTAAAGGAAGATCAGAAACGAATATTTGAAAAAGCAAGAAAGACTGTAGTAAAGTTACTAGATGGTGTTTCAACGAAAGCTTCTCAGAAGACTGTTAAAAAGACTAGTAACAAAAAGACTGTTAAATCAAAAATCTCTGCTTCAAAACATAAGACTGCAAAAGGGAATAACAAGATGAAGAAAGTAAAGAAATTTGATGATTTAGATAAGGTGCATTTTTATGGTGAAACTATATACAATGTCGTATTTGTACTCAGAGGTGTCATGAAGAGTGTTCAGCATTCAAAATCGGTGATGATTTTGTTTGTGATAACTGCAATGATTAGTATTGTAGCAGAAAAATATTTTTTTGATTTGTACCTTCAGTTTTCGATGGTTATTTTATTTTCAATTTTCAGTTACATGCCAAATAATGCTGTTGTTCGGTTTACCTAAGTACTGAATCCACTTTACCCGAAGTGCTGGGCAAAGAGGATATTCATGCCATTGTTGAAAACTGGCCTGATATCTGATGGTTTAATTAATATTCAGAACAACTGTTGTTACATTATTTAAGTTTATTAAATGAAGACTAAATATAAATATTCGTTTCAATTTCCCCAGCTATAGCTAAACGACAATAATCAACAAAAAGTTTAAGGTATTCACGTTGCCCGGGTTTCCCCTAGATGACTTGACTTATTTCAAATCATCATTCAGGCAAAATTCAAAAAAACATAGGATTGCACGTATCCTGATCACTTGAGCTTGGTGTTTCAGGAATATACCTTAGAAAAACGCAGAGGCCCGTCGATTCCTGATTGACCAGTTTGAGGAAACTTTTTTTGACTGAATTGACATCTACTGAAAGTCGAGTAAGGTTATTTGAAAATTTTGGGATGTTTGTCATTCTAGCTTGAGAGTGGAACTGGTGAAGTACCTACTCAATTCCGAAGAAGAGAATTTTCCTTTGATGTGAAATCTGGAAACTCGGTTATATCTTGAGTCTTTAGGTGAGCTAGAAGGAGAGGTAGTTAAATAAACAAGGGTGCCAATTATAAAATTCAACACTGAAGATTATAGAAGTTGTTGAACTTATAAATTCAAGAGTGGAGACCTGCATGAATCGAGTTGTTCATTTGGGGGTATATATTTCGGGTTTTTAATTGATTTTTTTACTTCCGTCGCTTCCAATAAATTCATTTTCCCCTTTATTACATAGGTGTTGGATTTTGAGGTTATATTTACTCATCTTGTGATTGATTTTAGATTTTTTGTCTAAACAGACCAACTTCCGTTAATTTTATTCGATTAAACAAATCTAGAGCTTTCAGTGTCTGTAAAACTGAAAGTAACCCCTTCTTCAAATTTTCATCGTTCATCTACATTGAAGGAAAAAATGTTTATTCAAACAGTTTGAATATACTTCGTGAATAATTTTCTATATTTGTTACGAACAGTCTCAGGCATATTTATTTGTTCAAAAGTTACTCACATGAACTAAGAATTTTATGTTTCAAGTCTCCCAAAAGTACTGCTGTTGCTACATCGGCTAATTGTGTTTTCCTCCCATCTTCACAAGATAGCTATTCTAATAATCTTGTTCACTTTTCTAATTTTACAGAAGTTTTGTTGAATATTTCCCATATTTCCACTGCCGCACATGTGCGGCAGTGGAAATATGGCATGTACGTGTTGCATTGCCTGCAGCGCAGGTTTTCGACACAACCAGTAGCTTTCTCATTCCTTGTGGTTTCTGAGTGTCCTGAAACTCAGTAGGTATGGAGCTATTCTATTCCTGTCCGCCAGTTTTCCTGGCCTGATGGTTTGTGAGAGTTGGGTTCTGACATTTTGTTATGGTTTCAAATCAATATTACTTGGACGTAACAAGATTCTGGAGGACGAAAGACAGCGTGAACCAAATGTTTTTGTCAGATGTAATCGTGGATGTAATCATCCACTTTTCACTGTTTGTGACTATAAGTGTGAAATTCATGTAGAGAATGTACTTCAGCGTCATGTGGTAGGTAAACATGTTTGATGTTCATTCCTTACATTTCTCTAAATTTCAATCGCAAGATCTCTTGTGTACTGGATAATTGTTCAATCTGATGATAAATAAAAAGTATTTTCAATAATTTTAGCATTAAATTTTTCATAACAACACTTTCAAATTACAAATCATAAAATTATAAAACAACAAAAACTAATGGGCGCTCCGGGGTGACTTCATTGATTCCAGTGGCGCATTTGTTTTTCAGCTGCAGGGACACCTGGAAAAACCTGCAGTACTATGTCATCTCAAGATCTTGATCTGTAAATATCCTCTCTATCATAAAACAAAATCTAGTGTGTCTCCAGAGGCTCCAATGAATTCAATGCATCGCCAGAACACTTAGTGACACGACTATCGTCAAACTTAAACCAGTCCGTTTCGTCTTTGGCTAAGGCGTATTAATAACCAGATTCAACGACAGAACAACAGTGAACAATGACTGCATGAAGATTAAAATAGTGGTCTGCTAGATTGAAGTGTTCATCTATGTCGAACCTTCGTAAGAGTTTGGTGCTTCCGTCAGAGGTTGAGTCATGTTTGAAGATCATCAGTGTTATTATTAGATTGACTGGTACCTCAGGTGAACTTGTTTTGCGTATGTTTGGCAATACAGTCGATCATCACCTGTTGAAAGTCTCATTTTCAGATGATTTAACAATGTTTAGTCATATTAGGAAACGCTAGTTGAAGTTCCAGAAATTCACATACGTTTTTGCTACCTCTTGAACATTTACTACAAAGTGAACCAGTGAGGATTCTCCAGCAGAAGATTTACAAATACAAGACAAGCTAGATTGTACGTATTCAACAAGAACCCCAAGAATCCGGAACAATCCTCTTGTTGTCCTAACGTGGACTTCAAAGACTTCAGGAAATCGGTTGGAGGGAAAGATCATACATTCTTACGGAATTACAGCTGCATGCAAATAATCGTCATCAAACAAAAGTAGTAACAATGATTCGGATTAGTTCAATATGGAACCACAGGAGTCATCTTCACAATTATAAAAATACTGTATCTCGATTCAAATTACTCAATAAAAGAAAAAATATATTCAATTGTGGTGTTTCTCAATGTTCAGTTTTAGGTTCGGTTTCTTTTACGATAAGCATGAAAGATAAATATCAGCTTCAAACCTGATCATATCCACTTTAGGATCATTTTGCCTGTATAATTCAAGAATTTTCTCTTATTAACTTCAATACGAACAATTTTCCATTTTTGAGTTTTGAATATTTCACTACTTTTCAATGAAAGAAATACCTTCCTTTACTGACGATTGAGAATCTAATTATCAGTAAGGTGAATATTCCATTCGAAAAAATGTGAATCTTAAAAACATGAGTTAATTACTGATGTCGAAGCTCTTTACTACTATTTTAGTGATTTCGAATTGAATCAAAAAATGATTATTTTTCAGAAAATATGTATATTTCCATGTCATATTGTATGAAAATCATAATTTCCTGCAACGTGTCAATTGAATGAAATATTAACTTGAATTCTTATACAGTCAATATGAATTTTCGCCCTACCTGAAACTCCTTCAGAAACGACTTCATAAATGAGTTCCTTCTGGCGATATTTTCATTTCCCAGGCAGTTAGTCAGCTTTTTCTTCCTGAATACGATTCATTTTGTGTATATTCAGTTCTAAATCTCAATCTACATTCACTCTTCACGACATTCAGATTCAAATTGAAATTCAGACGGAATTACCATCGTAAATATGAGTTATTAAAAATATGTAGGTCTCTGATATACTCTTCATTTGGATCTGAAATTGATGAAAATGTATTTTCGTGGAGGAATTTTCAGGTGAAAAACTGAATTGAGTGGGATATTTTTCAGTAGGAATTAATTTTCAATATGAAACCTGCTTTTTCATCTGATGATTTGACGAAATTGCCATAAAAAAATTACCATAAAAAAGATAAATTAGAACGAGTACCGCTGATGAGAAGATTGAGCAACCTTACTTTTGAACAGGTTTGTTACTTGAGAATGCTAAAATTGACAAAGTTAAATCATTATTCAAAGCAGTTAGAAAAAACCAAATGATGAATCATAAACCAATTTCAGTTTTACCAATCACCCCTTTTCTGGTTTTCAAGAAGAGGAAAAGAAAGAGACCAAGGGAAGTGTGGAGTGAAAACTTCGATTTTTTTCATAAAATGGATCAAGAACTGCTTTAAGAGCTAGTACAATACAATTATGGCAAAATAAAGTCTGAATGTATGTATAACAAACCTTCCAATTAGAGATTATGAGATTTTTAATAATCCTTAATTTCCCAGAATTGAGAGGATTTAAGAAATATATGAAATAATAAAGAAAAAATATATTTTGATTGCTTGATTGAATAAATGATTGGTCTGAAAATTATATCCCTGTAATATATCTGTCCTATATTTACTCTACAATGATAACGATTTCAACTGATAGGGGTTCCAATTATCCATTTCTGTTCCATTTGAATTATTAATTCCCTACCATCAGAAAAATATAGTTTTGAAAACAAGCTAGTATATCTCGTAATTTTCTACCGTCTACTGTTTTCTCTCTCATAGTGTTTGGAAAATACTTGAGAAGATTACCTGACACTGGTCAGATCATCAATCTTCCATGTGTCCTTTGAGATTCACTTGCAAAAAGAGTATTCATGCCACTTGAAAATATTTAGCCAACTAGATACTCTACAGTATGCTTTTCGCAATGATCGTTACTTGAGATGAATTAACAACGGAGGAAATATTGACTGAACAGCGAATGCTTTATTTGCTCGTGTTTCTAACCCATAATAACTAATGGATACGGTTTAGTTTGAACTGGATACTACGGAAATGAATGGACCACTCCATCAATTTCAGACGGTGGTCTGAGCAATGCTGTTTCATGTTGAGACAAAGGTCCTGCCAGGACTTGACAACTACAGGGTAGGTATACATTTTCTAATTATAGTACTCATGTACCTACGATGCATGACGTCACTTATTTCTTGAATTTTTATAAATATTTATTCGCTGTTAATACTTCTTGTTTCTTCCACAAAAAATGTAGAGAATTTCCATTTCATTGTGTAGTCGTAAATTTGATGGTAACAAGAAAATTTGTGAAGAGGTATCTATGGTATAAATAAGGAAAACATTGTACGTATTTTCATTTGAAATTTTCTTTGAAGATGATCGCTTGGTGATTGAAACATGTGTCGAGGTATTGAAATAACAGTTTGGTGTTTGGATAAAACTCCAGTTATATTCATTACTACACTAAAGTTTCCAAACAGTGCATCACAAGTATGTCTGGAAGTTGAGACATACTCAAAATGAAAACAATTTTGCTCAATAGCTTTCCACAAGAAATAGTGATGAATGTCTTTATGCTTCCTTCTGATATAACACCCCTGGTTGAAAGATAACTGATCGGCTGATTGTTAGTGAGAAGCACATTACACAAATTCACCTGAAAATTTCTTGAGTGAAACTGCATTTTTTGTTGCTTCGGATGAACTCATGTATTCTGCTTCTTAGTGAAGCAATGGTACTATGCTTTATACTTTTCCAGAAAATCGCTGCACCATCAAGTGTCAACAAATTTGAAATATGATCTTCGATGCATTCCATTTCCTTATGAACAGATATGAAAGATTAACTCTTTCCAGACTTTGTCTAGAGTTGAAGAAATATCGATCTTCCAATTGAGAATGCTCGTGTGACTCCCAAGTAGCTGACCCAGTTTTGGAGCGGTAAGTGTCCTATACGAGATCGTGATTCAAGTTGTCAGTAGAAAGTGGTTTAAGGACAGCACTGAGCTTCGAAAGGCTCCGGACGTGTTAGTTAAGGGAGAGGAAAAAGAGTTACCGAACCGACTCTGACTCGAATTTGTCGGTTGGTTGGGAAGTAGGCGATTAGTTCAAAGAAATGGGTTGGAAGATTAATGGATATAAGTTTACTGAAGAAGGCCTGTATGCCGAACCTTATCGAAGGCTTTTCGAATAACTTGTAGGACAGCGACAGGACAAAAGACGTGGTGGTGCTCGAATTCATTCCAATCGATCATCTTCAGTTCAGACAGGTTGGAGCCTAGGTACCTTACTTTTTCGGCTGGTGTCATGACAAATGGGTCATGACTGAATGGTGGTGGCGGTATGAAAGTCGTCAGACATCGGTACTGCCCTTCATGATGTACCCCTACGTGGCTGCGGTAAGATGAATGAAAAACTTGTTCATCTGTTTACGGGGGACATGAAGGCCTCATTCGACAGAGTGTCGGAGCCTTCTATATCTGGAAGGGTCGTCTACAGCATAGTCAATAGCTTCCCTAACTAACAGATCATCGTGATTTTCTGCAAAATCGGAAACTCGCCGATTCCTTGACCGAATGGACTGCTGAATGGAAGGCAGCTGCAAAAGTATCTCTGCGGATGGCTTCGTTCCGCACCAACCACGGGGCATTCACAATCATCCGTATTGAATTTTTTTGTAGTCTCTCCAGAATGGGGATGTTAGACGGAGCCGCTTGTCTCCAGACGCCTGAAGCATACATGATGACAGGCTTGAACATCGTATTATATATGGTAATTGTGTTCCTCAAACTCATTTTGGATCTTCTATTCATCAGAGGGTACAGACTTCTGATCGGACTCTCGATCCTTGTTTAGACGAATTTAATGTGCGAGTTCCAGGTGAGCCAACGGTCTATTTGAAGGTCGAGGTACTTCATCCGCGCTTGCCAGTTGATCTCCCTTCCAGATACCCTCATTTTCCTAGCCGGAGAAGATATCTTTCTTCCCATGGTCATCGCCTGAGTCTTTTCCGGGTTCACACGGATTTTCCATTCGAGTTACCAGCGCTCCAAGTCGTCCAGTGCACGTTGCATGACGACGATCACTAGCTCCCGACCCATGGAAGATAAGAGGAGAGCCGTATCATCGTCGCTGGTCTAGAGCGAGTATAACGTGGGACTCGACTGCATTGCTGGACTTCAAGTATCCTTGAAAGATGAGCTCGAGTGAGTATAGACAATGACATCTCCCCTCACAAAGACGCAAAGAGGCTTTCCAAGACTGTCACTTTCAAAGCTGAGTTTCAACATTGATCACATGACGACATTCGTTCTCTGTCTTCCACTGCAACTTTCAATGCAAGCTGTCTAGTGTTGGATAACAAATATCTTTCCTAAGTTGAACTGGTGTACACCAGTCACATATTCACTACAACAATCAGAATATCAAAAACTAGTTATGATTGAGGAGAGAATGAAATGAACTTTTCAGAAAGTTATTACACACCTCACTTTCATTCACAAACCCGCTTTTGATTCATACAACTGTTGAAAGGGTTGAAACTTTCGAACTGAGTTGCAAAAACAATTTGCCACCACAGCGAAGATATGCAATATGAAACATGAGAAAAATTTTGTTTAAACTGAAGGGGTTATATTTTTAGGAGTTATTAGTTTTTGGGAAAGAACTATAAGAAAAAGCCCTCCTGAAACAGCTATTTACATTTAAACATTGAATTACAGGAAAGACGAATAATTTCGGAACAAACACTATTAGACGAACAGAAAAATATACAAAAAACACAATTCATTTTTTTTTCTTGTGAGGTTATCCAAATTGGTACTGATGAGCAATTGTCTTACGGCGAAATATCGATGTCTACCACTAGGGATGAGAGTGTAGGTGAATTTTTCATCTTTCATTCAGTATATTGTGTAGAATTCCTGTGAATGATATCTGATTCAATTTCATAACGAATGTTTGGATATACTAACTGAGTAGAAAAATGTATTTTTATATGATTCAGCGTTCATATAAAAGTATTTGGAAATAATTTGGAAGATTCCTATATTTTTTTTGTATCGAGATGGAGTACTAGAAAGTTAAAAACTTCTCTTTCCAAAATTGAGAAAATTTATTCCAGAAGCAGCTGCCAAATCATGGCAGACCTAAACAAAAATCATTAGGAAACAATATAGTGAAAACCAAATTATGTATCATTCATTAATATCCTTCAATTAGCCAATATATCTGATTCTAATCTTCTGTTATTGTTCTGAAACAGTTGATAAATCCTACCCTTTTTTAAGATGAATCATATAGTTCCGGACGCCTCTGTTTTCTGTATATGAATATCAGATGTGCAAATTTAATATAAATGGTGAAGTTTTCTGATAATCTTCTGCTACAGGTAGCAATTTGAATGATATTTCATTGAAAGAGATTAAAGTGTACTCATCCTGATAACATTAATGTTGATCATATTTCTATGGAAATTAATTATTACAGAATTATAAGTGATATTGCCAAATTCAGTTCACAAGACATAATTATTATATATGGCCATCATTTATAGCCGAAATTATCCTGAATATTATAAAGGTTTGAACATTAACAAAATTATAAGCTCCGATATGTTGAATTCAGTTGAATTAACTCCCTTTTATTATCGAACCCTTGCGCAATATGAAACCACAAATATATCAGTTATCTATAATCCTATTGCAAGGATAGCTGTCTCCAATTTTGTATGGCTAAAATTTCCAATCCTCTTAACGGTTTCAGTTCACATAAATACCACGAATACACAAGTACCAATTTGATTCAAACTAATCATATCAGACGAGAGATTGAGAAAGTTATGATTATACCGTGTTATCATGATTTCTTGTGAGTTTTCTTATCATTTCAGTTGGTTGCATCTGTGCCCGATATACGTAAAAGTATTTTTCACTTCTTCCGTTGTTTGAAGAAGTGTTAAAATTATACTGTACATGAACAAGTTATCATAAAAAAACGCTAATGAGTCTCTGAGAGTTTCGATCGCCACCGTAGTGAATCAATGTCAGACGGGGTTATAATATACCATACTTTAGAAAAATTCCCGTTGATTCTCAGCTCGCACAAGTTTAACTGCTGCTAAATAGAAAATTAAATATTTCAGCATATTTCAATCATCAACTGTGAGATACAAGCATTTGTAGATATCCTTGAGTTACTAATAGCCACCCAGTAAACACAGGCCCACTGGTGCTTTTGGACATGGGCATTGAATTGACATTCAGTGAAGGTTCATAAGAAATTTATAATTTTGCAACACAAACGTTGACTTTGAATAAAGCCCATGAGATGTTCGTGACATTCCAATTATGAATATCTTCCAAAGGAATTGAAAAAGGACTTCGGACGGATGTAATAATAAATGATAATAAATGAATTTATTGACAGCTGAAATAACATAATACAATATGGAGAATAACAAAATACAAATTTGTCAATATGATACAAGATTGAACAGAGTTCATTCTTCCTCTTGCACCTTACAAAAAAATGAAAAAGATGAAAAACAAAAAAAAATAACAAAGGACCTAAAATAAAATTGGAATTGTGATAGTGGGTACAACATTTAATTCATGAGGCGGATATCGATACAAACATAAGGATACTACAAATATTTTAGCTATGGCCTACAAGAGCCAATGTGTCATAGAATATATTCGGGTATTATTGATTTTTCAGAAGGTGTTTTTTCAGGCAGTACCTGAAACTGGAAACAGATTTCGACCGAAAGAAAGGTGGTAGGTTGTTATAGAATTCAGCTATCGTATATGTAAATTGCCTTTTGAATAGTTCTATGAAATGTCTAACAACATGGATCACTTTGCGCCTGATGTTCACATTATGAACATCAGTTCGATGAGTTATTTTGTTATAGAGGTGTGGAGGTGTTCTATTGACAATAACTTTATGAAATAATGTCGAAGAATGATGAGTCCGCCTATCGTACATTTTCAGCCACCTGGCTTTTTTGAGTGTATGAGAAATCGATTTTCTTTTCTTGATACCGTATGAAAATCTCAAACAAGAGTTTTGAACTCTTTGAATTCGTTATTGCTCATTTTTATTCAGAAAATAATGATACACTACGTCACAATGATTGAAAATAGATAATATCATCGAATCACAAATGAGTAATTTGGCTTTTAGGCTCAAGACATGCCTATGAGGGTATAATACTGTCATTTTCCCAAATGCTCTTCAAATCAATGTTGAAGTATGTTTTTTGAATTTGAGTTCATCATCGATGAAAACTCCTAGATTTTTAACCTGATTTACAACTGGTAAAACAGATTCATCAATTTTTATGATCAGATCTCTAAGTTTCGACCTTGCGACTTTACTTCGAAATACAATCATGAAGCATTTGGAATTATTAACTTCCAGGGCATGTTTCTTCGATACATTAACGAATTGATTCAAATCCTCATTAATGATATTTTCGCATTGCTGTACAGAGTCAGGAGTGAAAGAATAATACAACTGTGTATCATCGGCATACATATGATATTTGAGTTTTTTCAGACAGGTTGTCAAATGAAAGGTGTAAATTATGTAGAGGATAGGTCCAAGTATTGAACCCTGAGGGACACCTGTGGAAGTGGTTCTCCACTCTAACAATTTGTTGTCTATGTGAAAGATATGAATCAAAAAATTCCAAAGTGCTTTGACAAAGTTCATTATAATGTAATATAGATCGAAGTAGTTGATGACTCAATGTATCAAAAGCTTTGCTAAAGTCGATCAATAGTAGGACAGTGATTTCGTCTCTATCCGATGCTGCGACGATATCATCTAATATGTTCAATAAAGCTGTAGCACAGCTATAGTTTTGTCTGAAACCAGATTGCATAATTGGAAGTACATTGTTGTTGTGAAGATGGTTTCTCAACTGTTGAGCAATAGCCTTTTCCAAAATTTCAGAAAGAAATGGAAGAAGACTTATAGGACGCAAGTCTTTGAATTCCTTAGGTTCTTTAATTTTGGATATTGTTACCACGATAGACTGCTTCCACATACTTGGAAAAACTTTCATCTCTAAGCAAAAGTTTATAATGTGTTAAATAACGGGCACTATAAGTGAACAACAGATATTTAAGAGAAAATTATCGAGATCATCTATTCCTTTTGATCTACTTTTTATTTGTGACAGAAAGGTTAACAATTCATTTTCGGTGATCAATGTCAATTCAAGGAATGATGATAATAATAATACAGTAATGATAGTAATATTGCAGTACTAATGTGAATGATAGAATCATTCACATTATTATTGTAAAATTGTTCCAGATTTGGGTCAACCTTATTACACCGTTGTTGCGAAGCAATGAAAAAATCATTGTTGTTGTTAGGATCACATAAATGGGAGGGAAGATTCAATATAGATTTTTCATTGTGAATATCGAGTTTTTTTTTAGTTTCAACTATAGATCCCTAGAGTTATTATGGTTATTATTAGAGGCGATATAATCTAGATAAGCCTTCTTTTCTCGCTCAATAGAAGATTTAGTGAAGTTTCTAAGTGTTTTGTAATAATTCCAATCTTCCGCTTTACCGGTTTTTTTGAATTTGTTTCTGGCTTTATCTCTTATTTTCATCATAAACTTCACATTGTCTGTAATCCATGGTGTATAAGGTTTGGTAAAAATTCTTGGGATATATGGTGCATGATTAATGAAAAACGTGTGGATTTGAAAACAATAAAAACTGATTTTTTCATCAATGTTTTCTGGCGGAAAAGTCCATTATTATTCTATATGAACCGGACGATTAGTGGATATCTTTCAATCGGCATTCACTAGTATTCATCACAAAAGTAGAAAGTAGCGTACTTTTCTCTAAATTTCAGTGATTTTTTTGAAGGACTGTCAAAAATATGTAAAGTGAGGTGAAAATATCCTAATAATGAAATAAGAATTGATATAAATCAGTTAGCCACATGTAACGTTGGTTTGTGAAGAGATCTGTGGAGAAGCAGAAGAACTCTTGGATTATATACCAACGTTCGTGGATTCAATGAAAACCGCCTGCAGTTTTTAATTTACTTCACGCCCAGTTTCCAAACTATTTTGAAATGAAGTGAATTGAAAATAGAGAAAATATTTTCGTTTGCTTTTTTGGGTTCTTTTTTTATTAAATTAATTGATATTACACTCATGAGGGATATCCTAAACAAATAAAAGTGAAAACGTTAACAACTATATGATTTTTCTCGAAAGAGTTTTTTATCGGTTATTATTCACATTCGGCCACAATTCGGCAACAAAAATTTGTCAAACTGTGGTCATTCATCTATTTTAAAAGATGTACCTTTTCACATCTGAATCACATAAAAAATTTTATTATGAAAATGCGGGAGATGACCCAAACGGTCCCGCTAAACCGGTAAAGCGCGGAAAGAAGAAAGCGGAGATAAGTGAAACTACTCCCTTGGGTTGGGCTACCTATCGAGCGCGTCCCCAGGTGGCGGACAGGAGAACGGCCAGGGGACGAAGGCCCTGTCCGGGAAGCCAATGTGGCCTTACGGACGGGGTCGCCGGACTCCTAGTCAGTGGCAGAAATAAGTAGGGTGAGGGGAACTGAAACCTCCAAAAGCCTTTGCAAAACATGCCACCGTGGACCAGCCTACCCGAGCTAAGGTGTAAGGAATCGTGCCGACAGCTGAATGGTTGCAGGGTGATATGCGGTTACGAACGATCTCCTTGGAGAACTGAGCGGAACCTTATTGTAATTAGCCTACCTCTGGTAATGCGGGCCTCTGCCAGATGTGACCAACTCTTCCCTTGCTACTCGTGGAAACACAAATGAATGAAACAACAAAGAAACAGAAACATTAAAAACAAAAACCAATTCCGAGGCTGGACAGAAGTGTTCACCTCAATCTAAGGTGGTGGCTAGGGATGAACAGAAATTTCCACCCCAATCTACCGCGTGAAATGAGGCTGGACATAGCAGATCACCTCCAACAGCAAGGGCACTTCCTGTGGCGGGCGTCAAGTGCTCCGCCTTGAAGAAAGGCAAGGAACCATCTGCCCCTGCAAAAAAGCTCCCTCACTTGTGCACCTCCACGAAGGGACCCCCCAGAAGGTTGAAGAAGCTGCGCCGCGCAACGGCAGTAATATCGCTGTACCTTCCAAAACCTTCGCGGAGGCCACCGTGAGACACTTCAAGGTTGCCAAAGAGAGTATGTGTTCGGCGAGTCTTTGCCTACACCTGCTGATATAAAGGATATGTTTCCTAGTGACCTGTCCACCTTCCTGGAAAGGACAGGATGGACGATGACCTAGGAGGACAACTCCTCGGGAGGATGTACAATGGGTAACATGTAGCCTAAGTGCTGTGAGTTCACACTCACCCTCCTTACTCTACAGATACCAGAGAAGTGAAACTACTCGAATGCCTCATAAATAGTCATCTCTCGAAGAAATTAGTCCAATCATCACCCGAAGATGATTGTGGATACTAACAATCTCCCAATTTTTTATTTTTTTAATTTTTGTTTGTTGTTTTATTTCTACTTGTATTTTATTTCACTCTGATTTCATTTCAGGGTTTTCATTTATTTGTGAAATTATAAAACAACGATAAAAATAAAAACAACAATAAAATTTATTGGGATTTTTTTGTTTAATATAATTGTTATTTTCAGCTATCATTTTGTTAAATGTTTCTTTTTATCGATTCTTTCAGGGATTTCAAATCATTTCATATAATGGACAATGAAAGTACGAACTAATGAAATTCATTCAGAAACATTGTCAATCACCTCCCAACAAATATAAAAATCTCATAACTATATTCTAAAAATTTTCAGCAGCGATTATTGTTATACTGGTATATTGATTTATCGAAATCATTGACGGATTCATTGATGAATAAGACGGATCTTAGAAGCACCATTAAAGTCAAGTTTTGAGAATGTATTCAAATAAGAATGTGAATTTGGCTTAAATTGTTGAGGTACAAAACATATACAGTGTGTCCAAGATAAGGATCCTAAGCATGGGAATCTCAGTACCTGTTGGAGATACAGCTTAGGTTTTTGCAAAAAGTTTTTATAATATTGATACCTTTATTTGCTTTAGAAATAACATGATCAATAGTTCTGTCCCAATTCAGATTAGTGGAAAAGAAAGTGCCTAAGTATTTAATATCTTTCTTGGCCTGCAGGGTATGATTGTCTATCCGAATGTTCAAAGGTCGAACGGAAGCTCTACCTTTGTGAAAGAACATGCTTTGTGTAGCTGTGTGAATAGAGTCTTTTTTAATGCCAATCAATAAAAATTCTTTCCATGAACACGGTATTGTGTCACCCTGTAGGAACCCATTATAGAATTGTAGTAGTGCTAAAATGTTATTCGTTTTTTGATATCTTTTCAAATAAAGTCAGAAAAAAATAAAATTGATATTGTCAAATTCTCGTTTTTCCCAAATATCTCAGCAGGCCATGAAAATTCTTCAAGTTTCTAAACGGCATGTAAATAGGCTTTGAAGAACACAACTTTTTCCTGATTTAACCTAAGCTGTATCTCCAACAGGTACTGAGATTCCCATGCTTAGGATCCTTATCTTGGACACACTGTATACGTCAGACTTCTAGGACTCTTATTAGTCACATAACTTCACACGAAAGTGACTCCAGACGAAACGTTAATTTAACATTTTTTTTAAGTGAGTCGCATCAATAACGAAGAGAATTGTATAAAGAAGAAAACAGATCTCAACAATTTGAGCCAAATATATGCATTCCTTCAGATTTCTCCCACATGACACTCTGTTAAAAAATTATATGTTTTTTCTGTTCGTTTCTCTCATTAGTAAGTAGTCCATATTCATATCTTTATAAAACAAATATCTATCGATCTATTTCAGTTGTCCTGACGAAGGTGATACATTTAACGAAAGCTTGACACACAAACAAATAATCCATGGGGCTAAACTGAAATTGTTAGCAAATATCACATAACTGATTGTGAATGAATTGTGTGTACAATTCAAGTTCGCGAAAGTTTTTGTAAGTATGTATGAATGGTTGTCGAAGATATAAATAATGAGTAAATAATGGGTGGGTGACGTGAATGATGAAGATATAAGAGGCAAGCAACTGATGAAACTTAGATGAATATAAAAAATAAAATAATATTTCATGAACCAAATTGAATTTTGTGACCTGTAAAAATCATTCAACTATTCGTTTCCAATGATCCTTATATTGAGTAATTGAAGCAAATTGACTTGACGAAATGATAATTACAAATTTACGAGAAATACTTTTATAGTCAGCCCAAACAGTTCAATATAAACGAAAGAAAACTTTGAAATAATAACATTTATATCTTTCAAATAGGATACACGAGTATGCGCTCATCTTACATCAATCTCTGCTCTTTCCGATTATACCCTCGAATGGACAAACTTCAATTTATTTGGCACTTCACTACTCGTAAGAAAATGGAGACAAAGGGATCTCGTTTCGAAATAACGAAATGGGTCCTGAATGGTAAAACTTTTCCAAATAATACTCTCCCCGAGTTCACTATCTGCCTCTTTGGAGAGCAGCAATATCTATGAAGAGTTTGCCAAAGGAAATTCAATGGAGAGGGGTAAAAGTTTCCGCGTATTTGGTAAACTAGATAAATTGTTTTGTGACAAAGTTTGTTTTCAGTAGGTGTGAAAGATCGAAATGAGAAATAGGGTTGTACGAAAGAATTTCACTTTTATATATTTCATTATCCCTCATTCACTGAAATGAACTTCGAACCCTAGATTAAAAATTATGTTTCGAACAATTCTCCTTTTTTACTTGCTTCAATATCAGAATTGAGAATCACCAAAACATTTTAGAAGTGGATTACATTTCAAATATATCAGAAATCTCCTCTTTGAGGTACTTCAGTATCAACAAAAGGTTGTTCTTCAAAGTTTTTGAAGGATGTTTTTAAAGATACCAAATAACTATTTCCTATTCACTTGAACAAAAACTATTGCCTCTGTGAGGGGTGTATACCAATTTCTGTGTCACTTCGTGACGTATAATAAAAATTAATTTTCGCCGCTCTCACAATGATATAGTTGAAGTACATTATATTTCTCATAAATCCTATAAAATAATCTAAATAGCTCGAGTCAGGTGACCGAGAAGACCACCTTCAAACCTGTAGGTGAAATAATCACACACATTTCGAATTAAATTGGGTATACAGAGTGGCCACTTTTCCAAAGGGATTGTATTGGTAACTTTCAAACCATAACAGTTTGTTATGGTTTGAACAGTTAAAGATCGGTCAAATGAAAAAACATTTGCATTCATAAAAACACTGTCAAGTGGTACAAACAAATCGATAATACCAGGGTTGGTTATTGAGATATCATATTTTATGGCCGGCAACGTATCCGGAGCCAAATATGTAGAAATTATAGAAGAAATGTTGGATAATCTTTCTATACGATATTGGCGTAATAGTTACTGATTTCAACAAAACGAACGTGGTCCACACAACTCAATAATAGTTACAGATTATCTAATTTAAATAGCACCTTTTATGATTCATGGATTGGAACAAGAGGTCCAGTGGCATATGACCATCCAAATCTTCGGATTTGAATCCGCTGGAATTTTGTTCATGGGGATGTATCTGAGAAATGAAATGTGAATTCGAAAATGAATATTCTTCACGAGAAGATTGAGAATGCATCGAAAATTATTCGAGAAAACAAAATGAGCAACTGTATAGCAAGTTTCAGTTCAAGAATTGCAAAGTACATTGTACAAAATGGTGGACATTACGAACTCTTACTTCAGTAATTTCCATTTACTTTCTAACAATTATTCAAATTTTCTTTCAAATGAATTATATGTTCGTTTAACTATCATGAATTAGCTTTTTCTCTTCTTGAAATATATAAAAAATCATTACTTCTTTCTTTCTTTGATTATGATATGTTTCATTCAGTTTAAGATGAGTGAGTTGATTGTCCCATCGAAATGTATTGCATGTTGTTAATTTCACCAAAAGTAAATTCAATACAGATCCAAACCAAAGAAATTTGGATAAGGGTCAAAATCACCTGAAAATTAACTTTGAATGACAGTGGATGATATATCGTTGAATTCATCGTGAAAGTTTATTTCTAAAAGCGACATAAAATATGCAGATCCGTATTGATGAAAATGAGGTAGAGGGTGGCCCAGAGTGTATGACACGTTGGATTCTAAATCTGATAACGCCAAACTGAGGAGAATCGACTTTGGAATCAAAAATACCCGTAACATTTTTTGATAATTTTTGAAAAAATGTCAGAAAAAAAGAAAAATGAAAATGACACAATTTACTTTTCTTATAATATCTCAATAACCGGCCCTGATGATCTCGATCTTTTTAAATCACTTGACAGTGTTTCTATAAATGCAACTTTTTCTCCATTTGACCAACCTTCTAACTCTTATGGTTCAAAAGTTACCAAAACAATCCCATTATAAAAGTGGCCACCCTGTATATCATCTGCTGAATTCACTGAGATAAAAGCATTGTAAATTCAAAGATACTGTATCATGGGTTCTGGAAACATTTTATTATGGAATTTCCACATGAACGATTTCCAAAACAGAGTTCATCGGAAATAATTATTATTGACAGTTTTACCTGAAGTATCACACTTATTGAGAAACGAATATAATGGTGATCTACTAATTCAACTAAAGTCGTTTTTATTATAAAGGCATCGTTTTCAAATACCTTCAAGAATTTTCACACACCGTATGAATTAAAAAATAAACGAAAAATATATCTAAGACGAAAACGACATTCATGATTCCAAAGTTCAGAAGAATTATTTCATGAATCCGATTTCAACAAAAGTATAAATGTTGAATATTCAGAGTATAAACGTTATTCATGAAAGGGGAAATGGTTTGTTCTCTAGATGGAGTTTGTAGATTAATTAATGAAATACGACAAAGCTTTGTATTCATTTGTTTAATTATTGTTTTGCTGAAAAATTCCAGTTGTTTTCAGAATGCTTCATGAATGTCACTGCCTGCGTTATTTGAAGTGAGTAGCAGCGCTTTCGAATGCCAAAAAAATCTGTCCGTAGCGGAAAAACTTTCCCGAGTGATTAATTTAAAGTTTCATTGTGGCAAATGATTTGAAATATTGATGTACATATGAAAAAATCGATAAAGTTAGGAAAAAGTTGAAATAAGATCGTGAACATTGACAGCATTGCGTATAATGATAGAAGAGTATAACTATTTGAAAATATTCAATAAATGGATGTTTTTTGAGGATTGATTTCATGATAAAGGCAGATTTCCCTACAGACTTTCCTCTATAACATTACTTACAGTTTGTGTTTTTTTTTTGGTGAAATCACCAGCATTTTTTCCAATTTCGAAACAATAGGTTGATAGCATGAATGAAAAATTATGAACTGCAGATCTCACGAAACTATTTGGCAAATATTTATTACTTTTACTGTCGAATTATTTGTTTGCCTCACCTTACTCCTCGAACAAGCAGTGATATCAATTCCAAAATTTGAAGAACTGAAATATAATAAGGAGAAAATGTGTTGAATTGTGAACTGGAACTAATAAGTATCTATAACATTCGAAAGATGGGTGTTTTTAGACCAAGACCTGGCCATAAATATTGTATACTTCTGATAGTAATCTATGTATTATATGAAATATAGGGTGAAATATAGTGAAACAGAGTCTTTTTCAAAATATAAATGTATTCATTCATCAGTACTGCTTTCCCCATTTTATCATTTGTTATATCACACTCTGACAACTAGAAAAAGAGCTGTCTTTTTTTGGTTTTGTTCCATATTATATGCCAACTATTGAAGCTTTTTATGATGCAAGTTGGACTTTGAAAATTTCCAGCTCTATTCGAATTGAATAACATTCGCGTTGAATTGTTACTGAAAATATCCGACAACAATAATAAACGATATCACATGTTTCTGTAGCTTCTTCCCTTATAAAGAAAAGTTTTTCATATGAATACAGTACCAAAGTTAAACCATATGCCTGGTATTCCTAGTTCATTTTGTTAAGGACTCCCATAATGTCAGGTAATTATTCGTTCAGATGCCAAGATGAACATCAACATAGCTTGTAAGAAGTTTTAGTCACCTACTGATGCTAATTAGGATACCGAAACTTGCGTATACAGACAGCATTTTTGTTCCGGTGAGGAAAAACAGTTTACAATAGATTCATTCACGCCAGAGGTAGCAAATTCTACTTATCGAAACCATTATATTTCCAAGGCTACACGGCATGGTTGGATACGATGGCCATTGGAATATTGTGTTAGAAACTCATACTCACGAGTATACATGCTGTTTTACAGATATGTCTGAAATAGGGATTAGTTTCTACTGAAGTGACGATTGTACTCAAGTCCTTATAGAAGCTAACATACTTCATTGTCGTTGAATATATTGAGAAATGTAATTCGAAAAAGAACAGTCACAGTAGAACTTTTTCTCATTTCATTTTAGATGCACCAAAGTAATTATATATAATGAACATGAAAGAAATTTGATGATATATTTCATAATTACACTAATTGTCAAAAGAAATGTCATGTCTGTTCATCAAAAGTATTGCCAAGTAATGCAGCAAAATACCTGGTCTTGATAATTTCCCACTTTATGACGTCAAAGCTATTTTTCAGATGTGTTTGTATCGTATTCTTCGTATAATCCGACTTGGCCCAATTCTTTTTCTCCAGAGATGACAAAGCGATTACCCACGCCACTGCAATATAAAAGAAACTTTGTGCCTGACAGAAAACAGATAGAGACGAATAGAACCATTGTTTGATCAACTCCTTTGAATAGAATTTCATTTACTGTGTTGGCAAGAATTTCTTTTAATGAACTTTATATTGGAAATCGAAATCGGTTGATTGTTTTTTGTCTGATGCAGATGTGTGGGGGATCATTTTCTACTTACATGTTCGCGTTAGTTTTATTGAATCATTATAAATCACTGCCAAATTGGAAAACTGTGTTCTTCTGCTGAAAATTTTCATAGATGTGACAGCAAGTTGTTTTTTGAGAAGTTTATTGAAAATGTGTAAAATGTATCTTCCGTATTATTGATCTATTTCGACCCCTTTATGCTCAGGAGGTCGTTAATAGCCACTTCATCTTTAGTCGACAGAATTCACTTCCACAAAATCATTTCATGTATTAAATCCACCAACCATTTTTTTCAATTGAGAAAGACAAAAGCGACAAAAATTTGTGAAGTTATCAGACTAGTGTCGTGAACGAAGATGACATATCGCCTTACAAAGATGGCGTCTATGGGAGCGAGACTTCACTCAGTTCATGAATATTGAAAATAATGGAGGCTCCCTAAGGAGTCCATATGCAAAGCCAAGCCTAGGGACTCTTGTCGGCCTCTTTTTGCCTCTAACAGAATCCTAACTGTGGTCTCCTTATTTATATATGAGACAATCTGCCTTCTCTTCAAAATGTATCAAACCAGGCAAAGATTCACCTTTAAATTACCGCTGCCTTCTTCGACCCTAGTTAAAGATTCCATTAATTAAAACGGTCTCAAAATGTCCAATCACCTTCCTCAAGCTATTAGAACCATAAATGACCTTAGAGCTCTTAAGAAAGAGTTGAGAGGCTTGCTTTCTGTGAGACCTTATTATAGGTTAGCAGAATTCTACGATGATAATTTTAATTGAGAAAACTTACTCTAATATCTACGGTATTTTATTGTTTTGATTCAATTTAGTTTGAATTGATTTATTTAATTTTATCGACTATGTTCTTATATCCTGAACGTTTGTTATTATTTACATCTCTTTTTTCAGTTCATGTTATCACTTACTTCTAGTGATTTTACTTTTGTGATACTTTTGTGATTTCATGTATATGTTATTTATATTTCGCACAAGGTTTTGTCAATAAGAATTTATTCTTCAGACAATAAAGTATATTTGAATTGAATTGAGTGAAATCGAGAAATGAGACTTGAGTCCATCCCATTGATGAAATATTCGTGAGGCGGAAGGACTACACATTCCAACATTACATTCGTGCTTCAGCCTAGTACCACTGATATATTTTGTGGAGAAACAAAAGAGGGTTGTTGGTTGTTTTATCATGAATGCTTTGTTATTTAGCTCTAGTTTCATCTACAGGACTATTCTCATGTTTGGGACACAAAATACAGTCAAGTCATTTCAAACAGTATCCAGAATGGAAGCCAATTGATAAATAATCAGAAAAATAAATCATCAAAACAGCAATTTTATGACTCTTTGTGACTTTTTCAAAGTCACTTTTGTGAGAAGTGATTTCATTTTTTAGAAGCCTGGCAGTTTGTCGCAATGTCCAATAGATCCACAGGCGACCTTCTATCGTATGTCACCCATATTTGGAATAACGCAATCGAGAAACATGGAGAATCAAGAGCTCTAGCGTTTTATATTTCTTAGGCCTTTGACCGTGTGTAGCATGAGGGTTTGCTGGCCAAACCTCGATGCTATGGCTTGTCGGCTAATTTTTTTGTATGACTCTTCAGCTTCCTGAAAGAACATTTCCTGTAAGTGACCGTCGATGAATATCTGTCGAATACTTTCACCATTAAAGGTGGTGTTCACCAGGGCTCCATATTCTCTTCAAACCTCTTTTTATTGTATATCAACGACTTATTGGAAAAAACCAATAATTCAAAATATTGCTTTGCTGACGACATCAGGACATCGGCTACGGATGCACATCTTCACCGGCAGCAGGAGGTTGCATATCTCAATGAGGATCTAGAAGTGATTTCGAATTGGGGTGAAAGTAACCGGGTTCAATTCAGAGCAACAAAAACCAAGGCATTGGTTTTCTCCAAGAAGATAAATGTCTCCGAACTGGATATAATAATGTCAGGTCAGACATTTCCGCTTTCTGTTTCGATAAGTTTGTTGGGTGTTGAAATGGAAACAAAAATATCTTGGCATAATAATGATGCTGAAATTGTGAAGGCTTCTTCTCTGAAGCTTGGAATACTGTTTCGAACCATAAAACTGTACAGACGTCAGCAACTTCTGATAATTTATAAAGCTCAGATCAGACCTTCTTTGGAGTATTGTTCTCATGTATGGAACTCTGCCTCCAAACATACCCTGAAGTTGCTGGATTCCATCCAGGAACGAGTCATCCGCCTGATCGGAGATGCGAACATTACGTGCAACCTTGATAGCCTGGAACATTGAAGAAAGGTTGGAGATTTGTCTCTCTTTTATTGATACTTTCACGGGAAGTGGGCAGGTGACTTGGCACATTTGATTCCACCAAGAGTGGTACATATCAGAAATACGCGACAGACTGAGACTGCTCATCGTTTCGAGGTTCAACTCAGTACACCTCAAATTTTGCTGTTTGAGAACTCTTTCATCCGGAGAACTGCGTTTTTGTGGATTGAACTTCTTGAGACCGTTTTTCCAAATGGATTCAATATCCAGCGATTCAAATCCAATGTGAATCTCTACTTTTGCACATGCCCCACTCTGAGGGCGCTTCAAGGATTTTCCTGTAGTGCTTGTGTTTTGTTCTTGAAAAAAGAAAGGAAACTGATAACTATCTGCACAAGAACCAGCCAAGACTACACCAGAATTGTGAGTGGTCGAAGATTTTGTATGCAAGTAAAGCATTTCAATTGTTGAAGACACATATAATAGTTGACAGTCGCCTAATGAAATATGTATTCAAAAGTACTTCACAAATGCGCTTCAATTCAGAAAATGTTATGAAGAATTTATTTGGTCATAACTACTTTTAATATGAATGAATCAGAATAATGTTAAAATATATCATGAGGAAGTTATCGAAAATGAATCAAAAAGTGAAAGGCGGAGGAAGAAGATACCTAAGTTTTGGATAGTGTATGAATTTTTTTGTTTCCTGTTCGATTTTTCAGGGAATCAATTGAGGCTGTAGAAAATGCATTTACTTTTGAAAGTTTTTGAAATTCAATTGTGCACCAAGTAGCAAAATCCAACTAATTATGCACTCAATGAACCAGACTGTATAAAAAAATTGAGTACTGAGATTGATATTCAGAATAATAATAGAATGATCATATTACTCAACAAGCATTTATGAATCTGTTTAGAATATTTTTTCCCGTCAATCAGCTGTCGCCCCCATACGAACGACAACTCTCAGAAGTTGAGAAACTTGCGCGAGCTAAGGACTAACGAGGTCTTACCTCTTAGATATTTCATGCATTTTGGAAACCGTAGGTTATGTTAGGTTAGGTCCAAAGTGAGTGGGACTAATTGACCCTCCACCGCAACTCGCGAGGGTTTATTGTGGGTCACACCTATTCACTCTTGACCAAATAAACCCAGCTTCTTAACGAAGCCGATAAGTTTGTATGATGAGTGGTCTTTCAGGTCAGATGTACTGTACAGTATCTGATTCGGTCCCCAGCGGAGCAGGCACAATATATGTGCTCTGCTGTTTGAAAATAGAGGCAATACACCCTGTCTTTCGACAGTCCGAGTCTCTGCATATCATGGTTCAAATGACAGTGACCTATAAGAAGCTCTATTAGACATCGTAGTTCATCCCTACTGTAGTCCAATAACTGTTGTTTCGAAGTGAGCCAAGTGGAGTGAGCCAATCCGGGAAGATTCTGCCAGAAGTCCATAAATCTTCTTGCCCTCCAGGTGATCGAACTCTGTTTGACAAAACCTAAAGCGATGCCAATGATAGGTTCTGGTCCGATGAAGCTGCCAGCCGCACCCTCCTTTGCAAGTGAGTCAGCAGCCTCATTGTCTTCCAAGCCATAATGGTAGGAATCCAGACCACAGGAGAGTCGTTTTTGGCAATTTGCCACCAATTTAGACCTTGCTTGGTATAGGAGCCAAGAGCTTCCACCGCCGCTTCACTGTCCTAGAATATTTTTATTGACTTGTGTATGAGGTCGAATTCTTCCAATCTCACCACACACATGTCAATATCGTAAATTTCCGCTTGGAATACAGTCGCATAGGTTCCTAGACAGGTTCATATCTCTGTCCTGGATCTGCGACTGAAAACACCTGCACTAGAATCGGAAGATGCCTTTGATCCATCTGTGAAACAACAACTATCTGCTCTAAATATTTTTTTCTCCCAGGGAATCCAGTCCCCTTTACTTCGGAACAGTACTTTTTAAGGCACTTCGTAGTTGACATTTTAAGCCATGAAGTCAGAGGTCATTTCCAAAATGCTGTGACTTCCAATGTCAACGAACAGTCAGTTGCACTCTGTATTAAATTGATTTGTGCAATTGGCAAAATGCACAAGTCTATATGCAGTCCATTTAGCCTCTCTCTCCAGGAAAATGTGGAGAGGAGGTCTAGAAGGATCTCCATGGCCGCTGACGGTGTGGTACTGATGGCATCACTGATGGCCTGACAAGCCTGTATCTGTTGCCTGGGCCGTTTTCTGTAAAACCTTCGGCTACAAGGCAATTGCACAATAAGTGATCATTGGTCTGACAATCATCACATAAATCCAATGGATTTGTTTGGGAACTAAACCGCAAGATTCACCAAAAATCGTTCGACATGTTCATAGGGACAGTCTGGCTTTGTCTAAAACTTTTTCCAAGTGAGCGTTCCAGGTGAGTTTTTTATCAAGGACAATGCCTTGAAAACCGTAACTCTTGTTCAGAAATTTATCATTTCTTCTTCTGCTTGTAATCATCATTGAGTAACAGATCTTGTTGATTTTATAACTTTGTCTAATTATTAAACCTTAATTTTAATTCATATCAAATATTCCTCTAGAGAATATTTTTCCATTTTGGACGTGTTTCACTATAATTCACAACACATTTCATGGAGTTCAGAACGAGGCTCATTTTAATAACACAATCATTAGGAGAAAATGTAAATGAGCAATTGTAAATTCTTGGCAGGAAGAGAGAATATTAAACAGGAGAGAAGAGAAATAATTTATATTGTCTAGTATTCTCTCACTCCAGCTCTAATTACCTGTAAGTGTGACGTAATTTTAATTTCATCCTCCACTTTGTTGGGATGTCCAACAAGCATTTGAATTTCAATTTGACAAAGCGTCAATCCATATAGTATATAAATAAGGAAAACGGTCACTCACATATTGATAGTGCCTTTGAAAGGTGGTAAAAAAAGTTTAAAAGTACGAATTGTAAGTGAAAATATTCGACAAGAGTAATTAACGATATTGAGACCGTTATCAAGCATATAAAGAGCATAGGTTTTCGAACAAAAAAATCATCAGACACTGTTATATGTAATAACGGCCGAGTTTTGATCAGTACATTACATCATTTCTACAAGAAGAATCAGTTTTGGATATTTTGAAGTACAATTTGGAAATATAAATGCAATGAATTGAAAGAGGAACACATTCCTGGCGAGACTATTTTTTTAAGAAACTTTCTGACTTCAACTTTTACATCTACAAAAATCACATTTTTCCATTCAGTTTGTACTCAAAACTTCCTGGTTACATTTTTCTGAATATATCTAATCTCCAGCAATTCAAATCCAATGTGAATCTCTACTTTCACACAGGCACCACTCTCAGAGTGCCTCAAGAATTTTCCTGTAGTGCTTGTGTTTTGTCCTTGAAAAAAAATGGAATTCAAACAGATATCATCCACAAAACGTTATTCAGGGTGTAACTGAATAAGTGTAAAACATTTGGGGAGGTGATTCCTCATCGGAAAAAAGATAGGCTCTTTCATATAAAGAAATTTCATTGGAGCATCCCTTGTTGAGATACAGCCCTTTTAAAGGGGGTACATAAAAATTTGTATAACAATTTTTATCACAGGCACTAAAAAAATTACAATATTGAAATCAACCTGACGTTTTGTACTACCAAAAAGACACTTGGCCAGAAATTTAAATGGTTCACCCCATGGTTGTAAGGGGTGGAAAACGCAACTCCTAAAATTCATTTCCAATGTAACTTTTTGTCTTATTATTTGTTTACCATTTAAAAATTTATTTCCGATAGCCTGTTTCATTCTAAACAAATAATATCTCTTGCCCAAAAATAAACCAGTTCGCGGCAAAAAATTATTTCACGAACAACTACAGAGATACATCGTTATAAATGCGAACTGGATTTATTGTTATTTTGTTGTCAGTACCTACATTAAACGATTAAAGGGTGATAAACAAAACTAATTTATCAATAACAAAACACACAACATGTAGAAATCATAGTAAATGTTCAATATGTCTACCTTCAGACATTTCGCATGCGTCTAGACGTCGGCGCATTGGGCCACGTATTCACTCAAATATTCCTCTCTGATTACCCTGCACGCATCGATGATGCGGTTTCTTAAGTTCTCTACATCGCGAAACGGAGTACAATAAACCAAATGCTGTAAATATCCCCAAATAGAGAAATCAGGAGGACTGAGATCCGGGGATCGAGCGAGACAGTTCTGTGGTCCTCTTCGACCTATCCACTGATTTGCATATGTTTCAGTTAAATGCTGACGTGCTACTTGACTGAAATGGGCGGGAGCCCCATCATGCATAAAAAACATATCCCTTCCGATGTCCAAAGGAACTTCCTCCAGCAGTACTAGATGCACTTCTCTTAAAAATTGAACGTATGCCTCACCATTTAATCGAGGAGGTAGAAAATCATCCCCAATAACTCCGAGCCACACGTTAAGAGAAAACTGTTCTTGATGGTTAGTTTCGACAATAACGTATGGGTTTTCATCAGCTCATATGAGGTAATTATGAAAATTAATAATCTTGTCTCGAGAAAAACTACATTCGTCTATGAATTCTATCGTCTTCAGAAAGTCACAATTTGTTCTAATCATTTCCAGAATCCAATTGCGAAATTCAAGACGGTTCGGAAAGTCTCGCGGTAACAGTGCCTGTACTCGTTGCAGATGGTAAGGGTATAAGAGTTGTTCCTTTAAAATTCGAAGTACCGTCATATGATCAACATTTAGCTGGAAAGCAATCTTTCTAGTACTGGTAGTAGGTTGTTCTTCAATCAAATTAAGTACTACTTCCTCAAGCTGTGTATTCGTACTTCTCGATGGCGACCACAATCGAATGAACCATATTCTCGTAATCGTTGATGAAGTCGAGCAAATATTCTATGTGAAGGATGCTGCCGTTGAGGAAACATTTCAGCATATCTTCTAGAAGCTTCTAACACATTTCCCTGCGACAGACCATACACGTAATGCATATCAGCCATTTCCTCATTTGTGTATGCCATTTCAATAACAAGTGAATTATTAAAGTAACATGTTATGAAAATCACACCCGAACCTTTACCCCCCCGCGGTCAGCAACAACCTCCCGAATTTTTTTCAATAGCATGGGGGGTCGAGTGATACATCATTTGAAAGGTATTTTGGCCCTCTGTTACCTCTGTAACTTTTTTAGAAATTAGTTCATTCGTTATTGAAAAATTGAATGTTGAACCTTTTATTTAAGAAAAAACGGAAAATTCGCTGTCGCTCATTTTATTGAGGAAATCACAAAATTGATATCAATGGTGATACAATCAACGAATGAAGTGTTCAGAACGACTTCCATCTAGTTTCATACAATAATACAGTATATTTTCGAAAGCGTTCCTTACATCATTGAAGATGTCCACAGTCAGAAATCGGCATTCCCGACCTGTCCCGACCTGTCGCAGGTCTTCTAGATTTGTAGAATTTATATAATTAGTAGTAAACGTTTCGAAATGAACGACACTGTTACTTTTTTCTGCACTGGTAGTTTTGTTGAATCTAGTTGTCGCAGAATAGAAAGTAGATAGTTGGCCACTGTTCCTTCTTCACGGATTATTAAAATGAGCGACAGCGAATTTTCTGTTTTTTCCTAAATAAAATGTTCTCAATAACGAATAGAGCAAAAAAAAATCACATTATTTCACAGTATTAGAGGGACAAAATACCTTTCATATGATGTATCACTCAACCCCCCCGTGCCAATGAAAAAAATTGGGGGGGGTAGTTGCCGACCGCAGGAAGGAGTAGTTTCGGATAAACTTTCGAATTCACGTCCATTTCTGACTTACCGGGAGGTCGAGTTTTTGTTGTGGCTTTTCTGTAAACGTTACCTGTTTGAATTCCATAAAGGCGGTTTGAAGTACCTACACAGTGAATAAAAAAAAAAGATTTTCGAGTAATCTAATGTTCATGTAGAAATGCTTGTTATGTTGAAAACATCATGTCATTCCTGATGAATATCAATATATTTCATTTAATTTGAATACAATGATCATGTAATATCACCTAATGGTTATTGCGCTAATAACTCCAGTGTTTGATGCACTCATCTAGAAAAAAATTCATAAAAGTTTCGAACGGGTTTTTTTTGCCAATTTGTAACTGAAACCAACTTTCATGTACGATCGACACATCTTTATGATTAGTAATTTTCTTTCTTTCGTTCTCATATTTGTTGTATGCAGAAAGAGTGGCGATACATCAACATATTACTAGTTCTATATAAAAGAAATACAGGGAGACTTACAGAACAATGCCAAAAAATTATGGGCTTTTATAAAAGATAGTCGAAAAAACTGTGCTGTTGCTAACAGATTCATCTATGATAATGATGAATTATTCTATTCAATGATGTGGATATTGTAGACGGTTTTGCTATTTTCGTCTAATCAACTTTCACAAATTGCGCTGTGCCGGTAAACTGCTCACAATGCATCAATTATACTTGTTGAACCTTGCATGTTACCATAATAAACACAAATCTGAGCTTGCCCAAATTGACCATCCATACAACACTAGACAAAAAAATCAAACTACAAAAATACCAAAGGTTGGAACGACAAAAGAAAAAGATTTCTTTTTTACCTGAGCCCGAAAATTTACAGTAAAATCCCAAATGAAATGAAAAACATCAATAGTTTTAAAAAAAATGAAAATAGGGCTCTTGAATTTATCTTCCAATCAAGTTCTTCAAATGTTTCAGAGAGAATTATAAATCGACCCCTACACAACACAAAAAATAATATGTACTCCACTAACCGAGTTATGTATTCTATATGAGGCATAAAGTTGCGATATAATTTTACTTCAAAACAGTTCTTTACCAAAATAGTTTTTATACAAATGATGAAATCCAAAACAATCAATGGCTGAAATATTTTTATATCCACGTTTTTATCCATTTATTCATTTATTTTATTATATTGTATATTATTCTTTTTGTAACGAACATATTAGACGTATTTTGTCAATGAATTCAAAACTACCTACTGTTTTATAATTGAACATTTATATATTTTATAGATTAGGCTTGAATGTCATAAATAAAATACCCATGCACAAGGTCTCACCTTTAATGGGTTTTCTATTGTATTTGCTATAATTTGAATGTATTTATCATTCATTGTTTCATTATATTTTTGAGCAAATGAATTATTATTGGGAAAGAAAGTTTTTGGCTTTCTACTACTCCATCTTGATACAAAAAACAAGGATGAGGGAATCTTCCAAGGAAAGGAAGGAAAAAATCAATTTCAAAATAAGTAACTCTATATATGAATGTGTAGATCATGCAAAGAAGTAACTTTCAGACACAAACTGAAAGAAAGTCCTCCTGAAACAGCTACTTTCATATAAACATTGAATTATACGAAAGAAAAAATTCTTTCGAAACAAATACTTCTATATGAACACTGAATTATACAGAAGATACTTTTCTCTACTCAGTTTGTATATCAAACATTCGTTGTGGAATAAAAATCAGATATCATTCACATGAGTTCTACTTTGAATGAATGGTAATAAATTGCACTTACATGGAACACTGTCACCCTTACTGGTATACACCGATGTTTCGCCTTGAGACACTTGCCCTAAGGCTCTTCAGTACCAAATTGGATAACATTATAGAAAATACACACAGTTCAATCATGAATTACGATTTTTAATGTCACGGAATAAGCTTGATCTGCTTATGTCATCGATGACATCGTAATGTCATTCATTCACCTATTTGATTCAATCCCAGCCAAAAGGAATCTTATTTGAATTGAAGGGGTTATATTTTTATGAGTGAATAATTTTTGGGAAAGGAAGTTTTTGGCTTTCTACTACTCCATCTTGATACAAAAACAAGGATGGGGGAATCTTCCAAGGAAAGGAAGGAAGTAATCAATTTCAAAATAACAGTTTGTGCCTGAAAGTTACTTCTTTGCATGATCTACCCATCCATGTATAGAGTTACTTATTTTAAAATTGATAACTTCCTTCCTTTCTTTGGAAGATTCCATCATCCTTGTTTTTTGTATTGTTTTTTGTGACTTGTTAAAGCAACCACTGACATTGATATTCAATCTTTCTCTGAAAGAAAATCGTTTTCCAAGCTTTCTCATATTTGGCAGAGTTACCGCCATACACAAAAGCGGCAATAAGAACAATGTAAGAAACTACAGACCCATAACAGTCATACCAGCTTTGTCGGAGATATTTGAACGGGTAATATATAATCGAGTATACAATCACGTGGACTCAGTAATAATCGACCAACAGTTTGGCTTTATTCGTAATGAATCTACCGTTACCAATTAATGCGCATTTAGTACCAAGGAATTGTTGCTTGGTCAAGGAATTCGACAAAGTGAATCACGAGGTTTGGATCCTGAAATTACAAGCATTCGGGTTCACAAACAACACACTTGATTTCTTTCACTACTATCTATCCAACAGAATACAGTGCGTACAGTTCAACAACGTATCTTCGTTCGAATTCACCGCTACTTCGGGAGTTCCGCAAGTGTTCAGTTTCTCTTGTCACATTGAATACTCAGTATCTGAATGTTGAAGAAAATTGAGCTTTGTCTTGAGATCTATCGTGAATTCAATCACGATAAGAAAGGCATTGAGGATGCAATTGAAAATTACCGGCCAATATCGATCGTTCCAATTTTTGGCAAATTATTTGAAATCATCTTGAAAAATAGGCTTTATGAGTATTTTCATAAGAACAAGCTATTCAAAACTAATCAATACAGATTTATGAAATCATCCTCCACAATAAGTGCGGTAAAGAAAGTAATCGAAAACATAATAACTTGCTTTGAAAAAAGAAAACACACTATTGCTGCTTTATATGATCTAGCAAAAGCATTCGATTGCGTCTCCCATCCTATTCTACTGAAAAAATTAGATGACTGTGGCATAAGAGGAACGACCTGTCCCTTTTTTTCTTCATATGTGACAAAGAGATACCAATATGTATCAATTGACTCGAACAATGTATCCGACTTAAAACCAGTTACATGTGGAGTTCCCCAAGACTCGGTTCTGGGGCCTCATTTATTCATAATCTATATGAATGATCTCTTTTCCTTCATGTCACCCCATAATTGTTTTGCTTTCGCCGATGATACTACTCTCACGACATCCGGAAAAATCAAGGGTAATTTGGTGCGCGATATAAATCAAATCAAAAGAATGTTACCATATGGTTCGAAAGAAATAATCTAATGTTAAACGAAAATAAAACTCGAAACATCATTTTTATACTAAACACTTCTTGGGTTGAAGGAAACTGTGTTAAACTCTTAGGCATACATCTAGATGATAATTTGAACTGGTTAGAGCACATTGAACAACTTAGCAATAAACTGTCGAAATACACATTTCTTCTTCGGAAAGTGAAAGATATAATCTGTCACCAGGCGCTATTATCAGCTTATCACGCTTTTTTTCATTCTCACATCTCATATGGTACAATTCTCTGGGGAAATAGTACTGACGCAAATAGGATGTTCATATTACAAAAAAAGGCCCTGAGGATATTATCTGGGGCTGGTTTCGTAGACTCCTGTAGACCTCATATCTTTTTTTGAAAATAATGACAGTACCTTCTATTTATCTATATCAACTTTTGATAGATATTCATGAAAATGAAACAACATTAAACAGAAATTGTGATTTCCACTATCATGAAACTAGAGGATGTGATTTGTTGAGGGCCAGTAGATTCAGATTGAAAAAGTCAATTAGAAACTTTATCGATGTCAACTTATAAAATATTCTACCTCCCCATATCAAAAAGTTAGATCAATACTTGTTCAAAAAGTATCTGAAATATCTATTGATTTCAAATTGTGTTTATTCTACTGACGAATACATAGCTATCTCATCCAGAGAAACACAAATAAACGGCGAAACAGTATAATATTCATTCTTGAGTAATAATCTATGTGTGTATATGTGACTTATCTTATTTGTATCTAAAAGATCAATAAATTAAATCAAATAAAGCAGATACTTGTTGGTTACTCTTTTACTCCATTGTTCGTTCTGAGCTGGAATATGGTTGTGTCATTTGGAATCCAAAGACCTTATTACAATTTTTGTTTTTTACGGTAATTTTATTATTTATTGTTTCATATTGTTATATTTTATATTGATTTGAATATCGATTTCAACTGTATCAATAGTACTCAATGAATACTATTCTATTTTATAACGTTTGTTAACATTTCAGTTTGTCGCCAGAAAGTTTTCAGGATTTGATTTCATCAATAAACGATAGAAGTAATTGTAGTGAATGATGATTCTGTTCGTGAGGAAGCCGAATCTATGAGATAAGGTTAATTGCAAATAGTGTTGTCTTTATATTGTCCTGTTATCCTGACTCGGTTACGCAAGGCTAGCAAAAAGTCAATGCCCATATTGTTTTCAGCATAGTGTCACATCAGCTCTTCCATGAAGAAGATTATTGTTTTACATTCTCATGATATGAGAGCTGAAGAGTTCGCCCTCAAGAAAATCACAGAAATGTTAAGGGGAGTATTTTACAGCATTCAACAACATTTCAGAACATTCTGATTCAGAAATGTGGTGGATTGTTCGGAAATGGTCTAAAACGTTTGGAAAATGCCAGAAATGTCCTAGATCTTCATGAATCGATCAAGGTAATGATGTGGAGCCCTTCATGGAGAAATATTCCCGATTTCAACTGAAAAAAGTACTTTTGGAAGTTTGAGGGCATTCCAGAACATTTTGGAACTTCCGAATTCATTGAGGAACCATCATGTTAGATAATTGACCCCTATGTAAACCAATTGTATTTTCGAACATTTTAGGGATGACTTCTCACGAAAAGAGGAGTGGGTAAGAAGTTCAAACTGTTTTTTTATTCGAATAGAAACCCCCTAAAATTTCCATTTCTTCATATACTGTTGTATCATTCATGAAGTTGAAACATGAATTTTCTTCTATGAAAGATTATGGAATTTTCAATCTCCACTATTGAATTAAATTATCACATATCGATTAACGACGCCCTTGTGGGTGATATCATTATTATCAATAATTGGATGATCACGATGAAATAAAACGAATTGATTGATCAATTTGATAGTGTTTTCAGAAGTTCAACGTTTCATCTTCGACTTTGAAGCAATTTTTGAGAAGCAATCACAACACTGATATCTAAATCTGCTTACGCCTCTGTAAGGGTTTTGTGACTTAACGCCGGAGCCCAATCCGCATATTACCCCGGGTCTTGGTTTTTGCCAAGTGTCTCAATCTACGTACTCTCTGTGTCAACTGTTTGTCTATCAAAATCATCTTCGTTTTCATCAGGTTGGAAATTGTTTCCTCATCCTTAGCCTGTCGGTTCAGCGATTCTGGTCTGGTTTTTATGTCCCTAGATGAGTGGAGGAGCAGACCGGTAGTGAGAGCGATGATGGAGTTGGTACTAAGAACGAGGTGGCGAGGTGGTGTGCAATGTTGTGCGTGATAGTAATGATCTCCATGAATGAGGTGATTTTTATGAATCATTTTGTTTGTTGAGGCCGCTGGGACGTTTTTCAATTCAAATAACTTCGCGGATCATCCTGGCCAAAAGAGATTTTTTAGTGGCAATGATTTTTATGTTTTCGAAGCTTATTGTGTTTGACGATACTGTTTGAAGAGCGATGAGGCTGAATCTGATTTACGAATAGTAAGGTCATGTTCAGTTTCTCTGTTGGAGACTATCAGTTCTGGAGCAGGTGGAAAATTATATTTTGTATATGCCTTGCGCCTCATTGGGTATTGTGTCCTAAGTGTGAATTTGTTTATTGGCTTCAAATGATGTTCTTATATCGTGCCTTTCCAGAATTGGGCTCACTTTGTCGATAACTCCATGAATATAAGAATAAAAAGATTTTGGGTGGTCTGTTGATTGATCGAACAATTCCGAACATTTGAAACGTCTTTCAGTCGTTTACCCATTCCACATCTTTATATTCATCAGGGTTCAAAAGATATAGTGGCTTTCAGTACATTGTTTTTCTCCTGCTCATAGATCCTTGCTGAGGGTGCAGAATTGATTACAGAAAAATTGAAAAAAAATGTCAGAATTCTGATGGATAAGAACAATATTTCCCCTTTCAATTTTTTTGAGCATGATAGATCTTTTGGTCATCTCTCAGCTTGAAGTTCACTCAATTGATTTGATAACCTCAAAACAACTATCGACTCCACATATTTTGTTAATCAATTTCATATTTCATTGCTCACAAATTCATATAAACTCAAAAATAATATTCAAATCTATATACTTTTTTATGACAGGCTGCTATATTTATTTCCCCACATAGTCGACAAATCACTGCTTGCCCTAATGCTTTAATGAATGATGTAAGGTCTTACGTGTCTTTTATCATATCATTTTCGCACACTCTATCATTACTTATTTTATCTGATCGAGGGTTTTTCTGTATTTCTTCTGTAAGATCTTGTTGAGTCAATGACAACGGTAGTAAGAGTAATGAACCAGTTAAATGAGTAAAATCATGAATAGATAATGGTGTATGAGTTTTTGAATGAAGTCATCATTTGTAATATATCACTTATTGAAAAGATCACAGAGATGTGACAAAATTTACCTACTTTTTTTTCCGCGAAGATATTTTCAGTCATAATATTCACCAAATTCAACTTTCCTTTGATTTCTTTATCGTATTACAGATTATTTGGTAATTTTTTTTTGAGAAAATTAATTGTGATTTTTCAGATGAAAAACTCCAGAATGAATTTCAAGTAAAGTATTAACGATCGCAGTTTGTTTGAAAATCCAATCAAGTTTCTAATTATTTCCGCATGAAAGATTAGTTCATACTCGATTCACTGCAGGAGAATAATTAGCAACAGAAATTTCGAAAGCTCTTCTTAGTTGATGAAAATGTATACATTTTTTTATAAGTACTACGTGTAGTGAAAACCTTCATCGCTTTGTCAATTCAATTTCATATTCAGATCTATTCATCCAATTATTCAAACGATTTTAATAATTCATCGATCTGTAGCTCAGAAAATGAAGTAGGTATTTCTCTAAAAAAAATATGTCGACAGAAATATAATCGAAATGAATTTGTTGGCAATGTCTATCCAAAGAAGAAAAGGAACTGTGTGATATTTTTAACTCATCCACTTCAATCATAAACATTTTACTATCTCCCAATTATGAATTTGAATTTATGGGCTTCAGGTAGAAAGTAGCATGTGTATTTTTGTATGAAATTAATACAAAAAAAAAGAAAAACACAATGTACCATCCAGAGATAACAATATATAGGCTTTTAGGCCGTGGCAGAATAGTACTTGTAGTACCAAATGATTTTTCTGCTACTTCGGCAGACATCTCCAGTGGTATATGCGTTGACAACAAGGACGAAGTTGGAATCAGCAACGGCTGACCCGTGATTTACTATTCATTCTTGCCTCCGATAACAAATGCTGTACCAACAAAAACTGCTCATTTGCACTTGCCCAACAAAATTGGCTATTACAACAATTAAATCGCATGAGTCAAAGGAAACAGCTTCTATGTGAGAGTTAGTAACCTTCATTTTATTAAAGTCGCGTTTCGCTATACAGTAGCTTCCTCAATCAAAATGGTACATTGGATTAAAACACAATGCAATTTGTACAACGTAGTTACAAGTAATTACCATTCAATGAATAATTTAGTTGAACAGGTACTTAGAGTAAATAGAGTTTAATTAGCGAAATTTATGAAAATAAGTTTGGTGATGGTGAATGGAAAACTTCTTGTTGGGCTTTTCCCATTGAAATTTTCTTTATTGCTCACCAGAGATTCCAGAAGGTTCAGATTCTGTCCTTTATTTTCTTGATGTGATATGACGTAAGATTATCATGTCAATATCGTGATTGTTCTCTTCAAGGTGGCAAACATGGGTGAAATCGGTCTTCTACAGTTCAAAACTTGTTTTGTGTTCGTAAATTCTCGTTTCAAAATTTCTAGATGTTTATCCTACATAAACTTTTGGGCACGATGCATATATTAGCATGTGGACATGTGTAAACATCTGATTGATTCATTTACTTGTTGTTCTTGATATATCTGCTTATCTGCTTATCTGATATACTGTTTATTTTTTCATTATTTGATCAAATGATATAGACATAGAAATAAAATACTTTGTCTAATTTCCACTTACTTAATATATTGGTAATAATACGACCAAGGTTTCGGTTTTTACACCATTCTCAAGTATTCTAACACTACTGACCTTAGAGAACTATCGGAGTATATATATCCGAGAGTAGGTAATAAGATACTTCCTACATTCATTAATACCAACTACATGAACTTCAAACTGTGATTGATTGCGTTGTCATTTTTATAACATCAAAAGTGGAGACCTACACGAATCTTTTTGTTCGTTAAGGGTTCTATATTTTTAGTTTTTAATTGATTTATTGATTTCCATGATTTCACAGTTTGAAGTTCATGTAGTTGGTATCTCGGGTCAGTAGTGTTAGAATACTTGAGAATGGTGTAAAAACCGAAACCTTGGTCCAATTAATATCAATACATTAAGTAAGTGGAAATTAGACAAGTATTTTATTTCTATATCAGTTAATTGAAGATGAATTTCCACAAAATAAATAAGTCACCAATATCACAAAAATAGGGCTATTCAAATTCGTTTCTGTACATGGGGATCACGTAAACGATAAGAGATAGAGTGTCGGTTGAGTTGGGGCAAAGTTACGTATTTCAAATACCTATTCAATGATGTAAAAAAATCGAATGAAGCTCTTTTGGTTCTGGATGTATACAGGAAAATCCAAAAAATACAAGTTATTTTTTTGCCTATATCTTCTTTATTCGCAGACATTGGAAATCTGTCCTCATTTTGCTATTGGCACTTGATATGGGATATCAGAATATGTCCATGAATCTTTTATATGGGGTGTCATCTGACTTGGGCCACCCACATCTTCGAATTTTTGAATACGTACCTGTATTTTTTGTTGTAGTTTTTGAATCGTTGACTGAGTTGAATGAAAACCCAATAGCAACTTTCACGTTTCCCTGTGTACCGCAGGGTTTTTCAAGAGTTTTTTTTTTCATTTTTAGGTACCTATTCATATTTTTTCATATTTCCTTTGCTCTGAGCGTTTTCTACAATGAACTTGGAATAAGAAAACCTTTTATGATTATCTGAAACATATCTACATCAAAAATATATTATATGTGTTTCAATAAGCAGAAAAAGAAATGATAGCAATAATAACATCCGAAACGAACACTATAATTGTTATAAAAATTTAAATGAAGTAATTTATATAGGCAAAAAAATTAATGCCGCAATAAATGTTCGAATTGGAGCATTTCGAGATATTTTTGAACTCGGTTCAAGATACTGATGAGCATTGATATATGGAGTTAGTAATTTATGTTTGAGAGGATGAATAGAATTGAAAAAAATCAGAATGGATGATGCAGGCACAACCATCAGCAACTATTCTAGTCATCCTCATCAACATGAATTAGCAGCCTACCACAAAATTATCAACTGACACATCAGTATCCCGATAAAAACTTCAATACAATCAACGTCCTCAACAAAAACTATTCAACAGGCAGATAATCAAGTATACACTCACATTGAAAAAAACACACACCTACAAGACACTGATATATATCGGAGAAGCATTAGAAAGAATGAAAAGAATAACAACAAAATGAAACATCAACATACGGAACTGGTAACAACTCAGTTAGATATATAAAGAACAAGTCAAACATTGACATGAACAATAAATTAGGTGTTAGGTGTCAACACGATGTCATGGGAATAGTAAGTTTATATAGGAAAAACGTCCAGAAATATCAAAACGGGCATTTCAGAACAGAAAATGAGTTTTGAACTGAAAAAAAAAACACCTATGCTTTCCACCTTATCGAGAATTAGCACAATTTCGAGATGAACTATGACATAATATATACACTACAAAAATTGATCATGTTGGAAAACAATCAAATTATCTTTCGAACGTCCAACAAGAAGATAGTCACTTATTTTCATCGAATTCATGTCCTTAAAATTCCAAAAATGTATTTTCATTAATCACTCAGTTTATATTTCACCTGTTAACCTAAAATTATTATCGTGTTGTGATCACTTTTCTTTCAAATCTAACTGTTCACGTAGAATAACCATTCTCAAGTAATGAATATCTGTAACTACTGTTGTTCAAGATGCATTGTAAAACAGTCTAATATACTCGACTGAGAAAGCTCCTGTGTAGCGAAATGCATCTCAGGTAACGTACATACGTTATAAATGTGAAAATTGTTCAATTATTAGGGATTTCACTTCGTTTTCAAGTTAATCATTATTGAAGTACCACATATCATTTGGAAAAATTTTCTCTGAGAAACAGAAATACGCGACGGACTGTGGCTGCTCATCGTTTTAAGATTCAACTCAGTACACCTCAAACTTCACTGTTCAAGAACACTTTTATTTGGAGAACTGCTTTTATGTGGAATACTTTCCTGATAACGTTTTTCCAAATGGATTTAATCTCCAGCGATTCAAATCCAACGTGAATCGCCATGTTTATATGAAGTGTACTTTCATTTTTCACAGAGAAGTAATACTGAAAGGTGAACGATATTTAGGAGAGAAATCTTTTACTTCAATTATTATAAATTTTCCCCTTCCCTTGCAAGATAATTTCTTCACATTCCAACATCATGTACAGAGCCCGGATATCTCGCATCGATTTACGTTATTCAACGGTCATGATCACAAATTGTCATATATCTTTGACGTAGTCTTGCAAAACTCACGTAGATTTTTAATTTTTATTTGCGCTCAATCGATTTTTTTGAGATCTTTTGATAATTGTACTTAACTTTTTCTCCTTACACTCTTTTAGTACTTTTTGCCTTTTTTTTTCAGAAGAGTAACTTTAGATATGACCAATTCATTGATCTTCAATAATATTGGGTGAAAGAACTACGGCCCACCCACGACCGTGGTTTGTGCATAAAAATTGAAATTAGAAAGGAATGTGAATAACATAATATGAAAACTACAATTAGAATTTTTGGGAAAGAAAGTTTTTGGCTTTCTACTACTCCATCTGATATAAAAAAAGGAATGAGAGAATCTTCCAAAGAAAGGAAGGAAGTAATCAATTCGAAAATAAGTAACTCCATACATGGATGTGTAGATCATGCAAAAAAGTAACTTTCAGACACAAACTGAAAGAAAGTCCTCCTGAAACAGCTACTTTCATATAAACATCTTCTTTCAGTTTGTGTCTGAAAGTTACTTCTTTGCATGATCTACACATCCATGTATAGAGTTACTCATTTTCAAATTGACTACTTCCACTTCTTTCCTTTCTTTGGAAGATTCTCTCATCCATTTTTTTTATATATCAGATGGAGTAGTAGAAAGCCAAAAACTTTCTTTCCCAAAAATTAATCACTCCTGAAAATGTAACCCCTTCAATTCATACAATAAAAACTACTGCTAATAATGATACCTTGCGATGTTGAAGAGCATTGTAATTTATTTGAACCATTTGAGTTGTCAATTTCATGGGCATTAACATTTGATTTTTGAAGTAAAGAGGACGATGCTGTAACGCTGGAGCTAGAGGTTGAGATTAATTTTTCAGCAACAGCCTTTTTATAAGAAATAGATTGATCGATGTAACCTTCAGCTACTGTTGTAGACTTCCATCCTCCGCGCTTATCAATATCCATTATATTTGCTCCTGATTCTGCCAGCAAAGAAACAGAAGTAACATGTATATTCCTTTGGTTCCGGGAGGTTCAGAAACTCAGCAATGCATTCATAGTTGGAGTATTTCAGAAAAAAAGTTGATGATTGATAATAGAAGGGCAAAATGCAAAGTAGTCAATAAAATAATTGATGTTTTTTTTTAACAATGCAAAAAGAACGACCTATTTTCGTTTTCGTATTTGGAATTTGTATTCTCTCATCCGTTTTTTTTATATATCAGATGGAGTAGTAGAAAGCCAAAAACTTTCTTTCCCAAAAATTAATCACTCCTGAAAATATAACCCCTTCAATTCATACAATTGAAACTACTGCTAATAATGATACCTTGCGATGTTGAAGAGCATTGTAATTTATTTGAACTATTTGAGTTGACAATTTCATGGGCATTAACATTTAATTCTTGAAGTAAAGAGGACGATGCTGTAACGCTGGAGCTAGAGGTTGAGATTACTTTTTCAGCAACAGCCTTTTTATAAGAATTAGATTGATCGATGTAAACTTCAGCTACTGTTGTAGACTTCCATCCTCCGCGCTTCTCAATATCCATTATATTTGCTCCTGATTCTGCCAGCAAAGAAACAGAAGACCTTCTAAAATAGTAACATGTATATTCCTTTGGTTCCGGGAGGTTCAGAAACTCAGCAATGCATTCATAGTTGGAGTATTTCAGAAAAAAATGTTGATGATTGATAATAGAAGGGCGAAATGCAATGTATTCATTGAAATAATTGATGTTTTTTTCAACAATGCAAAAAGAACGACCTATTTTCGTTTTTATATTTGTAATTTCGACAATCAATGATTTATTCATTAATTCAATGTCTTCTATTAATGTATGGTACATTTCTTCACGCCGGCAAGCTCCATATATTCCTAAAATAGTAGCAACTTTTATCATCAAATATTTTTCATCTGGCGACTCATTTATAAACCTCTGAACTTGTTCAAACGTAAGAGAGTTTTTGTGCCTGAAAATTTCATTTTTCCCCTTTGAAAATGCTAATACCTTGAAATATTTGCATGTATTAATACCATTTTTAACGAGCGCATTCGACTTTATCATTGAAAACTTGCTCCACAAAGTTGACGAGTTCAATATTTTTCATTTCTCTTCTAGATAGGCTAAGAAGACGATTTCGCTGAAATTTCCTTCGACATTTTTCAATCTACACCAGCTAAGAAAATTGGAATATGCGATGTCGTACTGCTGAGCCGACTATTTGGTAACAATTCAACTGAACCTCTTTTTACAGTCTCTGCAATATCGTCAGGAACACACAATTCCTTACTATTGTTCTTCATGATGCAAGACATTAAACACCAAGAACTTTAAATGTGACTTCTAATTAAACGCGTGAGCTGTAAACAATACTGTTTGTTGATAACCAGGTGATTTAATGTCACCTGACACGGCCACTTCACAGCAAATGCGATAATATGAAAATAGTTAACTGACAAGAGATGTCAGAAATATTAAATTTCTCTATTCTATCATGAAAACAGGACAGTTGTACAAAAAACTTTGTTGAAGTTTGTGTTAAAAGTAAATTTTATTTTGTTATCCATTATCCTTAAATTACTCAACTCGCTACGTTCGTTTCGCAAACTTTTTCACTCACAAAATAACACTTCTAATATTTCTAACACTCATACATTAAATAGCTACCATTAATAAAATTTAACTAATTATTGTCATTGATCCACAAATAAATATGTTCAGAACTGATAAACTGTGGGCACTTCGTATTTTACAGTAAGTGAATTTTAAATCGGAACTCTGAATTTATATTTCAAATTTGAAATAGTTGAGTTCCGCAAGCTGAGAGTTGTAAATTGCCAGATAATGGAGGTGGAAAGGTCACAAATAAATATGTTCAGAACTGATAAACTGTGGGCACTTCGTATTTTACAGTAAGTGAATTTCAAAACGGTACTCTGAATTTTTATTTCAAATTTGAAATGGTTCCGTTCCGCAAGCTGAGAGTTTTGAATTGCCAGATAACGAAGGTGAAAAGGTGAATATAAACTATGTTTTTATATTCACCGAAAATCCCGTACTAACTCAAACGACGATTTATAAAAAAATGGATAGTTCTGTCCTGTTCTGAAAAATATAGAAAGAGAAGATATCATATCACAGCCTTTGAGTCTGAAAAAATAGTAACGTCATTTCAGGCTGTAATGGATCTATGGGTCAGAGAAAAGCATCTTATCTGGGATCTCGACAATATTTCTCAGTATCACAGACAGTAGATCAAAACAAAAAAGAAATTGTTCCCAAGAAAAATGTGAAACTTTGAATTCTACAAACAAAAAGAATGTTTCCATAACTTTCCCAATAAGAAAGTTTCAATATATTTCTTGTTTCTGAAGAGGTTTAGTCTGAATTCTGTAACAATGGTGACCAATACTGGAAGACAATGTATTTTATGAGAATGCAATCAATATAGAATATGACAGAATTTCATNATCCATGTATAGAGATACTTATTTTCAAATTGAGTACCTCCTTCCTTTTTTTGGAAGATTCCCTCATCCCCTTTTTTTTATCAAGATGGAGTGGTAGAAAGCCACAAACTTTCTTCCCAATGAGAAATTATATAATTGAAACTTTCAATCCATAAAACCGTTAACCAAGTGAACTCCTTGTGAGACTTATCATAAATTACCTGAACACTTTTCTCAGGGTAGAAAGTGAACCTCACTGAGACCAATGAATTTTTTAACCCGAATAATTTCATTTCCTCCCATAATTTAATCTCAATTATTAGGACCAGGAAATTCTTTGCTGATTTATAATGGCAAAATCATGCACGAAATCCTTAAGCTCGCTGATGTAATGCGCGATAGAACGACGCAATATAAATCTCCTGCATATAAAAAACCAACTAAGTATATCTTTATGTCACACATTCCACGAAAAAAAGAACATTCCAGTGACATTAGAGAAAGTATCTTGGCATCATTCCAAAAAATCTTTCAGCAGGTAGAGAATTTCAGTTCGCGTGTACAATAGTGCTTAAATTGAAATTTGTTCCTTTTTTTACACAACACGCTGCTGACGAAAAACGCAACGGGCAAATATAAAAAATATATTATTCAGATACATGTGTGCCCGGTAGACGCTTTCGGAGGGTCAGCTATTCGGGAGATGTGTATTTTTTTGTCGTTTCCAGAGTGGACAAACCATCGTTGAAAGGGTCGAGATTTCAGATTTATTGCCCTCTGAATCGCAAATCAGATAAATTCAAAGGGTTCGTTACATTATTTGGATGAGTGGGATTCTCGTCAAATGTAGAGCAGCATGTAGAAGAATGATTGCGATTTGTATTTGATGAACCAATTCGAATTTCCCCACTCAAGTTTCAATGAATCCTGTTGCAGACATAATCGAATCTGGAGTACATACAGCGTGTCTCACTTTTCATGGAAGCATCCCCGTAACTTCCGTAATTATCAAGGTAAAATGATGAAACTCGCAGGATTGATGGAAATGCTGAAAATACACTTAAGCTTGTCGCCCACTTGTCCGGCACACCATAGCAAGGCGCTGTTCGTCGCCTGATGGCGATGGGTAGTAGCATCGCCCACTTGTCCAGCATACTGAAGGTGCTGTTTGTTCGATTCCAAAGGAACTTCAGTTGAGATCGAGCGTTGACAGAAACAATTCTATCACTATCAGTTCTGACGAAGAAGAGGTCTTTATAATGGCTGCATTAATGAATGAGGAAGAAAATAGTCACAAAAAAAGGATGTGGTCCATCCCATTAATCAAAAGAGGACAAATATGGGAGAGTTTCATCATCTTTTCAACTACCTCAAAGAAGACGAGGAGAAATTTTTAGTCCAGTCATTTTAGGTCGATTTAAGCCTATATTTCGGAAAGTTGACATACCCAGCTGTAAATTTGTATGACCTTTGTATTTTGGCATCATAAAAGTTTTCTCAAAATTCACATATGATTCGACGGCCGCAACTTCAAAAATTGGGGGTGAAAAGAAAAAAAACGAATTTTTGCAAGTTTTTTGCCAATATCTCGTTTTCAATGGGTTTTATGCTGATTAAATTCACCATCAATATTGTAGAGAATTAAATTCTCTACAACTTTTGTCTCAAACATTTTTTCAAACGAATTTTTGCAAGTTTTTTGCCAATATCTCGTTTCCAATGGGTTTTATGCTGATTAAATTCATCATCAATATTGTAGAGAATTAAATTCTCTACAACTTTTGTCTCAAACATTTTTTCATAAGTAGAATTGTAGAATTAGCGGAATTGAAGAATATACCAAAAACACTTTTGACCTGAATCAATACTTATTATGGGGAATAATAATAAAATCTGAGCATTAGCTCATAGAGCTCTCAGTCAGATGTATTTCACAACATCTTAATATTTGTTCACTATTGAATCATTGACATGCTCTTTCGCGAATTCAAATTCTTGTATTCAATAAAAATGAAGGGACCCCTTTACGTTGCGGTGGAAAACAAATGAGGATTGATATTAACCAACAATATTGCTAATAGAGCGTATTAAATGTAGTATTACCTACTTCTTCGTGTTAATTCTGTTATTGTTCCTGTTTTTTTGTGTTGCTTTTGTTTTTGTTGTTGTTCCTGTTGATCATATTGTTCCTGTAATTTTTTTTCTTTATTTATTGTAACGAATTAAAGAATCCACTGTCTTGAACAAATTTATTTTAAACAATATTTCACTATGAAATAGTTGAGTTCCGCAAGCTGAGAGTTGTAAATTGCCAGATAATGGAGGTGGAAAGGTGAATATAAAATATGTTTTTATATTCACCAAAAATCCCGTATTAATTCAAACGACGATTTATAAAAAAAAGGATAGTTCTATCCTGTTCTGAAAAATAAAGAAAGAGGAGATATCATATTACAGCCTTTGAGTCTATGAAGAAAATAGTGGTAACGTAGTCAATGTATGCTGTAATGAATGACCAATGCTGAAAGACAATGTATTTTATGAGAATGCAATCAATATAGAATATGACAGAATTTCATATAATCTTGAGAAAACCAAATGGTTAACTATGAAAAATAGACATGTTCTACACTCGGCTGCCCTCTTCCACAAAATATTAATTAACAAATGTCCATATTTGTATAACAATAAGATTTCGTGGCCTTTGCTCATACTTTAAATTTGAGGTTTAACGGGTTACTTTCCCCTCCGCCCCATCGAAGCACTTTATATCGACAATCCATCAGTTATAACATGTATGGTTTGTATAATATTAATTCACAAAAATATAAAGTTAGTGAAGTTTCCTCATTTGAGTGCTGTTACAAAAATATCTTATCGCTGCTCAATCAGAAAGTCATTGATTTCATAGATTTTATACTTCTGAAAAAATTTTCACTATGAACACTTAACATGTTTTCTCTTCCTTTCTCCTCTCTCCTTCCTCTTTTTTTTTCTCTTCTTTGGTTTTTCACCTGTTAACCNTTATTAAATTCTCTACAACTTTTGTCTCAAACATTTTTTCATAAGTAGAATTGTAGAATTAGCGGAATTGAAGAATATACCAAAAACACTTTTGACCTGAATCAATACTTATTATGGGGAATAATAATAAAATCTGAGCATTAGCTCATAGAGCTCTCAGTCAGATGTATTTCACAACATCTTAATATTTGTTCACTATTGAATCATTGACATGCTCTTTCGCGAATTCAAATTCTTGTATTCAATAAAAATGAAGGGACCTTACGTTGCGGTGGAAAACAAATGAGGATTGATATTAACCAACAATATTGCTAATAGAGCGTATTAAATGTAGTATTACCTACTTCTTCGTGTTAATTCTGTTATTGTTCCTGTTTTTTTCGTTGCTTTTGTTTTTGTTGTTGTTCCTGTTGATCCTATCGTTCCTGTAATTTTTTTTTCTGATAGATATCTATTGTAACGAATTAAAGAATCCACTGTCTTGAACAAATTTATTTTAAACAATATTTCACTATCACAACTAGTTTATATACCTACAACACTCAATTACTTACGCTTAATTCATCTTCACCGTTCGAATTCTTTGTTCGGATTCGTTACACTATTGATTTTTATATCGATTTTGTCTAAACATGTCCCGACGAACTATACGAGAGAAAATTGAAATAACACTGATGATTGGAGAAGGTGCGAGGTCTAATCGCGAAGAAGCTTCTGAATTTAATCGAAGACACCCACTTGATATTTCTGTACACCCTGGAACAGTTTCCAAAATTTACAAACAGTTCAAGAGAACCGGCCAAGAAATGAAGCTGGGGAAATTCGAAAGAAATCATATCGTGCTGATCTCCATATAAGATTGAGAAATGTGTCACTCCAACTCAATATAGGCCGAAGTAAAATTTAGAGAAGCTTGAAAAGGCATTGAATGTATGCCTTCAAACCTAGATTTCTTCACACTTCAAACTTTTGAAGCAGCCTAACATAACATTTCTCAAGATATTCACGTGATTCGTATGGCACTTGTTGTTTTCGATTCGTGTTAGGAATCACACGTTAAAAGGTAAGACCTCATTAGTTCTTGGCTCGCACAAGTTTCTCAACTTGTGAGAGTTATCGTTCGTATCGGGACGACAGTTGATTAACGGAAAAACAGATTTTAAAACAGATATGATAATGATGGAACTAAAGCCTGAGAAAGTCATTACATAATGAAACACGTGTTGCGGTTTCGTATAATATTTGATGGAAATCTCACAATGAAGTGTCACAAATACGTTATGAATTTTCATAAAGTATTGGCCAATTCCATCACATCATTATTGACATTATTGCCATCGAATGAGGTGACCACAACTTTATCACCAACTGGTTCAGCAAAATACACAAATCAAAACCATCAACATCCAATATTTGATTTTTTCAAGTTCAAACGTATTATAAATGAGAGCAGATTGATTCATCATAGTCTGCCAAACTACTGTATTCGATAGTTTTTTCTACGTCCTACTTTGGTATTAGCGAAACACTAGTATTTCAGTATGTCTCAAGAAATATTGAATTCGTTGGGAAAAAAAGAAGTGACAAATTCATTGAAACTATTCATATGACCTTCTTGGGGTGATATGGTTCAGGATAAATTCATTGATCTGACTAGTTACAATAATTGACTGAGTAAATAACTTGTATACATTACACTCAAATGAGTTTTTCCTGCCTGGTTATACGAAATCAGAGTATTTTTTAGGAAAATTCTTCATTAAATAATGAAGAATCTTTCCTCTCTCTGACCGAATTAAATATTTTCAAAGTGATTCACTCTATTCGAAATGAACTAGACAGTTGTGATCCGGCTATTATAATTTCATATTCTCTGATTGTTTTAATCATTTGTTTTCAACCGGCTGACAAAATCACCACTTGATACGGGTTCGTTTCAGCTGCCATATTCCGACTATTTCAAACAGCATGAATTATGGCATTTCAACGTTAGACCCTTCCTTTTGTATGTAATAGTCAAAGACCTAACCTTATGATTATAATTCAAAACACAAGAGCATCTTCAAAGCTTGGACTTAGAGGGTCGATGATAAATGATTCAGATTCGGGGACGTTTCGGCATAAATATCAAACACGTTGAATTGTGGAGGTGTGAGTATTCCACAATAATGCTCACTAACAGACAATGTCCAGTGGTCAGCAGTAAGCCGATGCGATTTATTGCTGGACCTAGAAGTGGAATGACCCTACGAGTAACGTGTGACACAAATATCAAAGCGGATATCGATTACACCATATGATAATTATCATATCTGAAACGAGAGAGTCAAGATATTATTGAAGTATGAAATATTTGAATCATAATGCTGAATTAATTTTGTTGAGATGGTGAGGAGGAAATTTTAAAAACTAAAAATTATATAATGAGAGTTGAACTCTGAAAAAAAATTTGTTAAGTTGTACCGATCTAACTAATTCACTTAACACAAAAATTGAACATCAGTAGAAAAATCTCTCTTTCTTGAAATAACTTTATATTCCTATTTTTCTATTGACTTCCTTTCTTATTCGCCGTAATACAAAAATCTATTTCTCTGAATATGGTCTTCTTACTGTTGTTTGTAACTAGTCACATTTTCTATAGAATTGGCTTTCAACCTCATCCTTAGAACGCGCCATTCTTGGTGTCTGTTCATCATCAAAGGACTTCATTTCATGTATCTGTAGAGTAGGGAGAGTGCATGTAGGCCCACAGCACAGGTCACATGTGACTCATTGTACATCCTCCCGAGGGGTTGTCCTCCTAGGTCATCGTCCTTTCCGGGAAGGTGGACAGGTCACTAGGAGACACTTCCTTCATATCGGCAGGTGTAGGCCAAGACTCACCGAACACACACTCTCTTATTGACGATAACTCCAGACACTCGCATAAGACATGCTCGACAATTTCATCTTCCTATTCACACATCCTGCATGGAGGTGTATCCACTAGCCCCATAATATGGAAGTATTGCCTTAGTTGACAGTGGCCAATCAGAAATCCTACTGTTAAGCGTAGGTTTTTCCTGGTCATCGCTAGATATTTTTTCGGCGCCAGCTTCCCAGGGTCGCCAAGGGTGATCCTGGCAAGATTGCATCCTTTGATTTCATCCCTCCTCTTTAGAGATTGAGCATGAGTGTGACGTTTGGCTAGTTCCGCAATAGTCGAAGTCATCAGGCCGTATGTGTCACTGGGTCCTGAAATTCTCAGTCCAATCGTATTTCTTGGCTAAAGAGTTGGCAATGCGATTACCTTCACTCGTGCCGTGCCTTTAACCCACCTCAGGATAATGTTATCATCTACCGAGGCTTTGGCTAAATCTTGGTGGCACTCTAGTACTAGCTCTCATGTAACACGTTGTTTGTTCAAGGCTACTAGGGCTTGTCTACTATCAGTGCAGATGGTTATGTTTTTGCCAGAATTCCTTTCCAGGTATTTATTTTGTGGCGATTGAGATACCAGAGACTTCATCTTCTTTTCGGACTCAACGACCTATGTCATTTCTCTCTACCTCATACCATTGGTGATGTATTGAAGACACTGCTATGTCTTTTTTTTTCTTCTCTCTCCAGTTGGTCGAACTTTTCTTCCTAAATCTGACTCCGGTCTTCTCCAGCAGTCCATCTGAAGTTGTCGTTGGTTGCCACATTTGTGAAAATACCTCTTTATAAAAAATCTCAATTAGTCGTATCATGAATATGGTTTTAACGAGTATGTGTTTGTTCATGCACGTTCTTCTTCTGCGTTGCTTCTTTGAACAAGGTTATCTGTCTCAAATTCAGTCTTGTTTTTTCGGAAGCTACCTACAATTTCACTATAGCCAATTATTTTAGCGTTTTTGGCCAAATGACTTAGTTTCATAATTTACTTTATCTTCTCAATCCTAACAATGGAGGCTTGTATTTCAGCCTGCTCTACAAAAACTTCTAGAGTTCATGTATATGTCACAACACCAGTTTTTTGATATCTACTCCATATTTCTGCAAGTTCTGTGATTATAAGTATCAACTCCTGAATTGGTTCTGGTATACATAAGTGATCATGGAGACATCAACTATGGAATCGACAAAAAATCAAATTACGAATATCAATCATAAACGAGCTCACCAGCATTTCTGAAGTGGTACATTTTCATAGCTTTTTTGATCCATTCTACCAAGTCTCCGGAATGTTATGGAATATTTCTAGGACTTGGCTAAGATAGTGATCCGCTTCTTCTTTTTCTATCGGTTAGATTGCTTTCTGCCCCAAATGAATGGTATCTTTAGAGGTCTGTGTTGTCGCTTCCGAAGTATGCTTTCGACCTTGGAAGCAATAACATAGACTTTTGAAGATTCTAGCCACTACTGTCGGTTAGGCAAAAAATTCTTCGGAAGATGGCTCATCCCTAAAACATAGTTTCAGTTTCCAGGTTGTTTTGAAAATCGTTTTTACTTGATGTTTCTTGGAAATTTTCATTATCCTGCCAGTAACCTTGTGAATATTGGAAAGGTAAGTCGATCCAAATATAGGACCCTGGGTGCGCGCTTGTTTTTTTTTTATTCAGGAGGAAAGGAGAAATTGACGCAGAAGTTGTAATTCACTTAGTAAACGCAATGTTCCACCAATCAACCTGATTTGCTGAGTGAAGGATTCGAGAATATTTTTCTTCTGACCTGGATGTCGATTAGAACAGCAGTGACAAATATGTTGTTCACATAGTGAAGCCATATCCTCTGAGATAGTGGAACTGACTGCAAAGCCTTCTATTCGAAAGTTTTCGTAAACGGATTGGCCATCGTTGGACGGCGCAGGCGACATCGTTGATTAGTTATGTTATGCTATTTGAAGCAAACAGTCATAGTAAAGAGACCTCAGAATGTTAACATTTTCAGGCACGGGTACACGAGAGTGAGATGATGTCAAAGCTCATTAGTAGTTTCCTGGCTGGATTTGAAGTTGTTTGAGTTTTGGAGGACAAATATTCCTATGATGTTACTGAAGTCTTTTCAGGTAATCAGGGCACCTATTGAACTAGAGACAACACTATGAAAGTGGCTCAAATGAATGTCGCGAATAGTTTGGCTATTGTTGTAATGACTATTTGAACGAACGATTTCCATATGAAATCAAATTTCATATGATTCAATACAGATTTGTTGATAATATAGTTTTTTTTTTCGCAAAGGCTTTTGTCAGGAGGAAAGGAGAAATTGACGCAGAAGTTGTAATTCACTTAGTAAACGCAATGTTCCAGAATAGTTTTCTTCTGACCTGGATGTCGATTAGAACTGCAGTGACAAATATGTTGTTTACATAGTGAAGCCAAATCCTCTGAGATAGTGGAACTGACTATAAAGCCTTCTATTCGAAAGTTTTCGTGAACGGATTGGCCATCGTTGGACGGCGCGGGCGACATCGTTGATTAGTTATGTTATGCCATTTGAAGCAAACAGTCATAGTAAAGAGACCTCAGAATGTTAACATTTTCAGGCACGGGTACACGAGAAAGAGATGATGTCAAAGCTCATTAGTAGTTTCCTGGCTGGATTTGAAGTTGTTTGAGTTTTGGAGGGAAAATATTCCTATGATGTTACTGAAGTCTTTTCAGGTAATCAGGGCACCTATCAAACTAGAGACAACACTATGAAAGTGGCTCAAATGGATGTCGTGAATAGTTTGGCTATTGTTGTAATGACTAGTTGAACGAACGATTTCCATATGAAATCAAATTTCATATGATTCAATACAGATTTGTTGATAATATAGTTTTTTTTTTCGCAAAGGCTTTTGTAAAAACATGAACACTAGATAACAATAATGAATAGTATTCGAATATGGCTGAATATATTCGATAAGGAAACTTGTAAGAAATCACGCTGTGATTAATAATAATATTTCAGCTTTGTAGTAACTCTTGAAGAAAAAAATTCAACCCAGCCGACAATATATACAGTAGACGCTCAACAAGAAAGATAAATCATCTCGTTTATGGTCATAAGAACAAGTCATCTGAAAAAATAAAAGTATAATTTCAGAAGAGAGTTGTTACGATTCGAACCTTCAGGTTGGTTGAGCCAGACTACTCAGGGAACTTGATCGAAAAGTGCAATATTATAACAAATTTGATGGTGAATATATGCTGCGCGAAAACTCCTACAACTCTCAAAATAGGATACACTAACTTAGAAACAGCTTTTTCATTCGCAAATCTCTAAAAACATCTTCGAATTTGCCGTCAGGTTTCATGAGACTTGCCACTTTCAGGTTGTTCAGGATTGTGAATGGATAATATTTCGAATTTTTATCTGTGGATCTCAGCCTAATATTATTTTGGAGTATGCTTTGCACAATGATACATTCAGAAATAAGTAGCTGTGATTGAAAGCATATTAGCCCTTGTCGCAATATTTCCTTTAACATTATTTGCAATCTTGGAATTTTTGAGCATAACACGCTTATCCTTCACTTGTACCAGATACGTAGCATTGAATACAATTTGATTTTCTGAACATTTTGGGTGTATACTAATGCATTTGCATATCAAGCGCCTGCTGAATCGAAACCATGATTTAATTGAATTTGTGCTGCGAAGCTTTAATTACTTGATTTATAGGGTAATTTTAGGATATAATATTCATCTTACTGCATTTATCTCAACGTTGGTGCTATATTGGAACTAGAATTGCAATTGGAAGCGATGATTATATTCATGCTGTAACATTACGGAATGTGAATTTTGGTGTGAATGCATCAGTTTTATCTATTGAGCAGAATTCTGAAGGAGCATGAAAATATGACTGAGAAGAACAAATTAACATTCCAACACAAGCCAAATTTGATTTCACAAAGAAACAAGTACTGTGTATCATCATGATCTCTGAGGCAGATGATATTTTGATGATGACGACTACGAAAATAGAGTTGAATCAAATATACAGAATAGCAAAAACTGAAATAAAGTTATTGAATAGTGAGAAAATATGCTTCTCCAGACCACTTAAAAGCAACTATTGATACAAGAAATGTTGGAACCCAACGAAAAGGCATTTTGAATCACGGGTATCCACTTCTTTTTCCAGTTGAGTTGGAGAATCATAAAGAATATTGCTTCAGTTTTTCCCAACCAAATCGTTATTTTAACACCTTGACACGTGTTTCGATCACCAATTGATCATCTTCAAGAGGAAAATCAAACTCCATTTTGATCTTCCTCTTGTAGATGATCACTAGGTGATCGAAACACGTGTCGAGGTGTTAAAATAACGGTTTGGTGTTGGAAAAAACTCTAGTAATATTCATTACTACACCAAAAGTTCCAAACAGTGCATCACAGGTAAAACATCACGAAGAAGTTTTGCCCTTGTATCAACGCCACGATCATCATTATTGGTTGAATTTGTGGTGCACTATTTGAAACCTTTGGTGTAGTAATGAATATCTCTGGAATTTATTCCCAACATTACATTAACTGAGACAGTGAATTTACATCGAGAGTTGAATAATACTGGATTTTTTTTCCCAACACCAAATCGTTATTTTTAACACCACGACACATGTTTCAATCACCAAGTGATCATCTGCAAGAGAAAAATTGAAAAATTAATCTTTCAGTAACACTCATTGATTGGATTGATAAATGATAATAAATTGAAATTATCTCTTCATTGAGGTCACTGAACCAAAGTGAAAAAGAATTTTTGTACAAGTTTCATAATATTCAATACTTTCTGATTTGAAATTTCGATCCTTTCAGTGACGTGACGCACAATATATTATTCTCATCACTTGGAGTTGCCAAACTCCTTTATAGTAATGTGTCCATAATATCATCTGAGCAGCAATACGAAACTGAATCTTTTGCAATAAGCAGCGGTTTCACTGAGATCATTTGCAAAACAAAATTTCTGGATATTTGATAATTTCTGAGATAAATAAAAACAATTTCCCAATTTAATACAGTCACCATGAAGTCTACATTGGACTTCTTCTTGCAACAAACTGATATCAATGAATGGTAAAGGAAAATCTAAAGCGCACTATGATTGGTACTACAGGTCTAATTGATGTGAAAATCTTCAAGACCATTTTTGAAATCGTTATTTTAACTCTAATGAAACATCAGAACCTGTTCATATTGCTTTCCGAAGAATCATTTCAGGTTTTGGCCAGCTAAATCGCTTGCAAAAGGCAAAAAACCCCAATACAATATATTCGTCTCAATTTGTTGTCGTGCGTAAGTCACGGGAGCACATGTGACAGTGGAAGGGGTTAAATACATAAATCAATTCCAATCATCTATAAAAAATGATTCTATTGTTTTTATGTGAAATCAGTTTTGGAACCACCAAAGAATCATGAGAAGGAGGGCTCCACCCACTTTTACCGTTTTCAGCCACTTTCACCCATTTTTACCGCTCAGAAAGCCAAATAGATTGGCACTAATTTTTGTAAGTATGGCACTGGCTGTTCGCTACTCAAGCGGATAACATCATAGCCTTCGTGATATGCAGTTTAGAGCACATCGTGTTCCAAAAATGGGTGTTCTTTAGTGTAAGGCAATTTGTTTCAAAAGGTTATTTTTCCGAATTATCCATCTCCTGCAAACATATTTACTTTACTGTATATGGAGGATGCTTGATGAATTCACTGGCATATTGAATGGGTTGGAGGTATCTACAACCAACTCTTGGAATGAATTGGTTGTATGTCATTGAAGAGAGGACTACCAAATACTTACATACAAATGATTAGCTGCACCACAAGCATCGTTCTTGAGAAAACAAAAATATCTGATTGAAATAAAACACATCGATTCATCTATTTGTTTCGATGAATCACGCCACGAGGCAAATAACTCTTGGGGTTCCTAACCAGCTGGACAGCAGTGACTTGAGGCTCCGTTACCACTTCAAGAGCCCGACGGAAGCTCTGCTGTTGACCCATTCTGGCTACAATTTTTCTCTCAGGAACACCTACCACTGGACGATTGAATTCACAAAGATTCATTCTTTGAAACCAAACATTGCAACGGGAAATCATTTTCCACTTTCAGAAGTTATATCCGGGTTTCGCGAGTTAGGACTATTAGTTAAGAAAGAATCCCGTATCATTCCCGGCTCAGGAGTCATAGGAAACTTATGGAGGCCAGCTTCAACCATCGTGGTGCCCCAGAAGGGCATTTTGGTCAGCATAGGTTGACGACAGGAATTATTATCAATTCCGTTTTATAGAAAATAAAAATTGCAAAAAAGGGGTTTCGATACTGCAGGGTCGAACAATGATGCAGGATACTGCATCAATGATGCAGGATACTGCATCATTGTTCGACGGTATATATGTCAATCTCTCCACTGAGGTTTCAGGAATACCTTCTAGAGATGGATACTAGTCCCAATAGTCGTGGTTCCAGATTCCAAACCCAATCATTAGAATTATTAGAAAACACAGTGAGTACTTGGTTTCCACTAGCTGAAACATAATGTGTTTGCGGTTATTTCATGGCTTATTTGGATATACGGCTTCAGAGTCAATACTTGGGTTTCTCATGGATCCATAGTTTCTTCAATATTTTTCTTTATATACTTCTACGACTCATTCATATATACCATAAATGTTATATATTGCTCTGCTAATGATATGGCATTCGGCTCAAATATTAGTAGCCTAAGTGCATATCTACTGAAAACGAGAAGTTTTATATACTTGTACACGAAGAGACTGAATTAGGTTTCATGATTATTGGAAACCCAATCTATTTTCTCTAATAACTAAATGTCAGAAACGGATCTAATATTTTCAGGGCATATAAGTTCACTAGCTGCATTATTGATATTCAAGAGTATGCTATTTGTCAGAATTGAACCCTCAGCCTTTCAGTTGACTGTATTCAAAATTCGAAGAGCAGAAATATATGAAGATGTCTTATTGATTTATTTGAGTGAAATCTAAATAATAGAATGAGAAAATGTGCTCAAATTCCTTCAAAAAGCATTCCTAAAAATTAGGCACAGAAATCAAGACGTTGTTTATGTGGAATGTTATTATATGAGAAACTTTTTGATATTCAACAATATAATCTGCATCTGTAGAGTAGGGAGGGTGAGTCTATGCCCACAGCCACATGTGACCCATTATAAATCCTCCCGTGGAGTTGTCCTCCTAGGTCATCGTCCATCCCGTCCTTTCCAGGAAGGTGGCCAGGTCACTAGGAACACACACTCTCTTATTGACGATAACTCCTCGCATAGGATATACCTGACAGTTTCGTCTTCCTGTTCACATATCCTTCATAGAGGTGTGTCCAGTAGCCCCATATTACGAAGGTGTTTCCTTAGTTTACAGTGGCCAGTTAGAAATCCTACTGTTGAGCGTAGATTTCTTCTGGTCATCGCTAAAATTTTTTTCGGCGCCAGCTTCCCAAGGTCGCCCAGGGTCATCCTGGCAAGATGGCATCTTTTGATTCCATCCCATTTCTTTAGGGATTGAGCATGGGTGTGACGATTGGCTGGTTCTGCAATAGTGGAAGTCATCAGGCCGTAAGTGTCACTGGGTCCTAAAATTCTCAGTAGAGCCGCTTCCTTGGCTAAAGAGTCGGCACTACTGTCATATTGTGTCCTTTGAACCACCTCAGGATAATGTTATTATCTACCGAGGCTTTGGCTATATCTTCAACAATATATTTAATGCCTACTGTATTTTGTTTCACTTGAACAAGATAAGAAAATCTTGTTTGTGATTCGAAATTCCAATTTTTCCTTTCTGATTTGTGTATGAAAGGAACTTTTTCTAAATGAGTTAATAAGTGAATTTCTATGAAAACTTTATAGATGATTCAAAAGATCCTTTTAGATAAAAATCTGGGAAAAAAACTTGGAATTTTGAATCACAAACAAAATTTTATATCCACTCTCAATGAATTATTCAAGAAATAGAAAGCAAAATAAATTCCGCAGCATTCATCCCTTTCGAGTTGAGTATGGTCAAACCAGAAATGAATAGATTTTCAATTTACTGTCGGAACATACTACGTGGGATGAAAAGTCTCGGGCCCAAGGCATAGATGGCGCTAAGAATTGAAATTTCATGATATTCTACTCATTAATTTGTGAGTTATTGTGCTGAAAGTGACACTACTTTTGTTATTTCAAAAATAATGGATCAAATACAATTTCGTGTTTTAACTTCACACTGCTTCTTGATGAAAAAAATACCATTCAAGTAAAACGAAGGCTTGAAAAATGTTATAAGGGCTCTTCTCCATCAGAAACAACATTTAAATGTTGGGTTGCTGACTTCAAACGTGGTCGTAGAGACACCGATTATGCAAAATGCAGTGGACGTCCAAATGAGGCAGTAACATCAGAGAACATGAAAAAATCCACCAACTAGTTTTGAACGATCGAAAAATTAAGTTGCGTGAGTTAGCTGATATTGAAAAGATATCAAAATAATATGTTGGCTTTATATTGCATTGGTATTTGTCTATGAGAAAGCTCTTTTCAAAGTGAGTGCCGCGCGAGCTCACAAGAACATTTTGATCATTTTTAGCAGTCTTTGGCCATGTTTAAACATAAAAAACCGAAATTTTTGTGTCGATATGTGACAATGAATGAAACATTGATCTATCACGCCACTTCGGAATCAAAACGATCGTCATCTAATTGGAGAGCAACTGGTGAACCACCTCCAAAGCGCCCGAACAATTGGATGGAAAAGTAGTGACCTCAGTATTTTGGTATGCGTGGTGTAATATTCATCGACCATCTTGAAAATGGGAATACCATCAACAGTGAATATTATACATATGGCGTTATTGGAGCATTTGAAGGCCGAAACTGCAAAGAAACGACCGAATATGGTCGTTTCTTTTTTCATCAAGACAACGCACCGAGTCACAAGTCAATCAAAACAATTGCGAAACTGCATGAATTGAGAAATTCGAATTGCCTTCACATCCACCGTATTCGCCAGATTTGGCTTGCAGCTACTACTGGCTGTTTGCAGACCTCAAAAAATGCTCAACGGTAAAAAATTTTGCTCGAGTGAAGAGGTTATTGCTGAAACTGAGACCTATTTCGAAGCATAAAAGATTTTTGTAGATCGATGTCTACAAAAATGGTATTGAAATATAAGAGCAGCGCTGAAACGATAGTTGTAGCTCTTGATCGAGTTTACATTGATAAATATAGCTAATTTTGAACAAAAAAGCGTTTTCTTTCTGAGGCCCGAGACTTTCGAGCCGTTGTGTTATCTGCTGTGAATCACATTCAATTCCTCGATGAAAAAATAGATAATATAAATCAAAAAAAGCAGACATATCGATGTTTCAACTGGGTACATCCCTATGTTCAATTTGTATCACAATTGTATACATTCTCAACTCATTTCAGTAATCACCATCTCAATACGATGTAACTGATACCTTCGTGAACGATTTGCTATATAACAGTACATAACATTTTTATTCAAATCAGTTAATTGAATTCCATTTACCATTCTACATTTCTCCCTAGTAAAACATCGCACAAGCAGGGTTTCCTGTATCAATTTGCATTTGTACGTTTTTTATTCGAATGGTACATATAACACGGGCAGATCGGTGTATCGTATTTACCGTTTCAAATGTTCATTTTGTATAATTAACGGAGTGAGGCTCGTCAGACCGCAGGATGAAAGTGGGTTTTGATTAGAGATCGGATGGATACAACAACTGCTAGTGTTCAACATATGTATCGAACGCTTCATGAGAAAACTCTATATTAATCTATAAAGGTAACGTTACATAACCCAGGTCAAAGTTTGAAATATTGGGTTTTTCAAATTGCTTGCTAGTACTGATTAACTTCACTTCAGACTGGCCAGTTGCTTTTGTGAGTTGTTTTAAAAAAATCTGTTTTAAAATCAAAATTTAATACGACTCGTTCTTTTTTGTTTTCTGGGATTTTAAACCTTCGAAAATCTGAAAAGTAAATAAAACTGAATGCGGTCAAGTGTATTGAAAAAGTTTACCCCAAAAAGTTACTGCGTAGTTTAAACCTTGTAGAATCTGATCAGTCAGTAATTTGTCGACTTAATAAATTTTGTCCTCGGAGTAAATTATTGAAAAATCAAAATATTTCATTTTATTCAAAATGGCTAACTTTTTGGGGTGAATTGGGTGAAATAGGGGGAATTGGGGCGAAAGTAACCAGGTTCAATTCGATGCCACAAAAACCTAGGCATCGATTTTTTCTAAGAAAATAAATGTCTCCGAACCGGATATAATAATGTCAGGTCAGACAATTCCGGTTTCAGCTTCGATAAGTCTGTTGGGGGTTAAAAAGGATACCAATATGTCTTGGCACAATCATGTCGCTGGAATTGCAAAGGCTGCTTCTCAAAAGCAGAACCAGAAAGCTGTATACACCTCAGCAACTTCTGATGCTTTATAAAGCTCAGATCAGACCTTCTTTAGAGTAGTGTTCTCATGTATGGAGCTCCTTCCCCAAACATACCCAGAAGCTGCTAGATTACATCCAAAAAAGAGCCATCCGCATGACTGGAGACGCGAACATCACTTGCAACTTTGATAGTCTGAAACTTCGAAGAAAAGTTGGGGATATGTCTCTCTTCTGTACATACTTTCACTGAAAGTGTTCAAGTGACTTGGCACATTTGATTTCACCAAGAGCGGTGCATATCAGAAATACGTGACGGATTGTGTCTGCTCATCGTTATGAGGTTCAACTCAATACACGTCCGAACTTCATTGTTTAAGAACTCTTTCATTTGGAGAACGACGTTTATGCGGAATACACTTCCTAAGAACGTTCCTCCACATTTAATGTCCAGCGATTCAAATCCAATGTTTAAAAATCTGTTTGAAATCAATTTTTCCGTTAACCTGCTGTCGCACCTCTATGAACGACAACCCTCAGAAGTCGAAACTTGTGCGAGCTGAGGATTAACGAGGTCTAACCGTTTAACGTGTGATTACTAACATGGGTTGGAAGATAGTAAGTGAAAATCGATCATCAAACTAGAGCTCGAACCACCGACCAACACGGCAGTCAATTCGAGTGAGTGAACGAAGCACCCACTGGAACCGCCTGTCTACCGACCGAGTGAATCACTACTTTCCGCACTGGCACGTTAAGGATTTTCCTGTGGTTCTTGTATTTCCCCCTTAATATAAAGAAAGTATTCTCATTACTTGAAACTTGAACCGCATTCGTGAAAATTGGCACTATTGGCAATACGTGTATTTTTTGACAATCGGAATACGTTCTTTGAAAACCAAAGATTAATTAGTTTCCCCAAGGCGTTCACTTACAGACAAGATTCGTCCTCTCTCTTTCTCTGCACGTCAACAAGTTGTAAACTAGAGCCCAAACACAACGCCATCATGATTCAACTCCGGACAGCGCTGTTTTGACCCACCATGGTTTCGTCAGTGGTGCTAGGATAAATCACAAATGCATGGGATCTATTTCATAGATGACGACTTCGTGAGTAGAGATACCATTGCCCTCACTTACCTAATCCTTTGAGGACAGTTTAGTCCAGCAATGATTTTGTGGTTCAGCATATGACCACTGATCATATGACCTCTGGCGTTTATCTTCGATATTCGGGGATTAACTTTTGTCTCTGACTAAAAATGTTTTACTGTTTACTTCATCTCCCGAAGACGCCACCTTGGTTGGTTGAAAGTGCTCATTTTGGATTGTGTAGTTTTCAATATGTCTCTAGTGCAACGTTTATGAGTGTTATGTGTCGCGCAATACAGGACTATGAACCCAGACATAATTTTTTGCGACCGAATTTAAGAAAAAAGAAGAAAGAAAAAAAGGCTGGAAAAAGATGAGGGGTAGAGATGTGTCGGTAGATAGTAGTTGAATATAAAGTATGTGAGTTTGAAAATGTGAATACAACTTTTCATTGTATTGGATGATATAACAATCGCAACAACTTGTTGGAATTCTCAACGATCCACGGAGTTATATTTTTGATTCGAAGGAATTAAGAAACTTAATATCCCTAATTGATTTATCTACAGTATTTTACAATTTTTTACCAAAGTAATTAAAACTGTATCTCGTCAACTTATAGTTAAAGGATGGAACTTGTATAGTTCTATAAGACACAGCACTAGTTGTAACACTATCGTAAGATAATGCATCAGACGGATTTCGATTTTTTTGGGTAAATATCAATAAGTTTTTGAGGTACAGTTCTGTGACTGTTAGAACACTGAATTCTTTAAAGAGAATATTAGATGGATATCTTCTGGGTTTGCGGAGGCAGATCTTGATAATGTATTTCTGTGCTGTAACCAATGATTCCATAATTGTTTTATATGCAGATCCCCATGCTATTATGCAGTACTGCAGTACGCTCTGTGTGACAACATAGTACACTGTTTTAAGAGTTACATTATTGATTATATTCCTTAGTGAGTGAAATTTATAGATGGTTTTCTCATTTTTGAGACCAGATTAGATATATATGCACTTTCCAGGTAAGTTTATGGTCAATTGTTATTCGCAGATACTCGGAGTTCTCGACATAGATGACATTTTGTTTGTTAATAACAATGTTTTGTAGGTTATTATTACTATTGTTTTCGAAAGGAATTGTTACTGTTTTGTCAATATTCAAAGTAAGTAAATTATTATTCAGCCATTTGCTGACAGGCACGATATTTTGATTTGTTCGGTTGATAACGAGTCAAAAGTTCCCCAGTTGTAACATCCATCGTTTGTTATGTCATTGTTTTATGAGGTATATTGAATTCTGCCACGATTGAATCCAATTCAAAATCTATTTCACTAACGTTTGGTCTAAAAATAACCTTTTTATATAATTCACTATTGAACTCACGAAAACACATTTCTAACAGCATAACAAGAAAGTTTTATGAAAAAATATCATATTTTTTAAAAATCTGTGAAATACAGTAGGACATATAAATTTCGAATAACATTGAGTTCATTAAAACCACTGTTTCCCAGACTGAAGTTCCATAGGGGAATAATAAAATTTTGTTGTCGTTGGACTTCAACTAAAAAATTCATGTTCAACTTGATGTGGACATGTGAGTAGTGAAATATCGATTGAAAGATTCCGCGAAGACAACAAAGCAAGTTGAAAGCTTTGAAATTTAATTAGCAATTAAAATTCGAGTAGGAAATGCAGAATGCCTCTAGCGATCTTCAACAGTATTTCTCTATGATGAATACTTGACATATATTTCAGACCGACAATAAAGTGGCTTTGAAGTGTGTTCAGGGTCGGACCAAGGATTATTATTAGAGGAGTCGAGGAGTGATTTTGGCGCCCGAAAATTTGATTTGGAACAAACAGAAATAAAAAAAATCACTATATATCACAGCAAAATCAGTTGATCATACCAACGATAACTATTTTTTTTTCCTTTTTTTTGTCGTGAACTATGTTTCAAATAGGCCTTTATTGTTCAAATGCTCAAACACCTCTCTAATATATTGTCGTAACTCAGTACTCGCTTTGCTTATTACGAGAGGATTAATCGCTGTTTCTCCCAATCCTCCTCAAGAATGAACTCACATTGAATAGTTGAAAATATATATAAAAGAATCACCGAAAACTTACAATATAACTGCTATCCAGATTGTTTTATATTTCTATATCCTGTAATCGTATCAATTTTGATATCTATCAACTTGGAATATTGAAAGATGGAATTTTGGATACTGAGTGTTTTTGTTTTAGAACATTGAAGTTGAGGTTGAAACATCTTTAAATCCATGTTAAGTGAAATTCAAACGCATAATACAGTTTCGAAAAATTTCAATAATAATTAAAAATGACATTGATCTCACATTAAAATATCTGCTGCAAAACTGGTAATTATATTATCGTTCATAGCATATCTTGAATATGTCTTTATGTGCTTTTTGCTGAAACTTTTTCCACCAGTTGCTACAGATACTGAAAGTTTTACAACTTATATATTGGAATAAATCTCTTCCAGTTTGCTTACATGCAGTATTTTGAACATAGTTGCGGCGGTTGAACTTTCCAACCCCTCGTCTGTGGTTATAGCGTGTTCCTAGTTCAGTTACAAGTTATTCTTCGTCTAGAGTTTCGATTTGATCTCCGCACAAGAAACTTAATTTGTTAGCAACCATGTTCAGTGCATCATATCTAGTTTACTAGTTTACTCAGTAATAATTGTATCGCATATTCGAAAAAGTGATATTTCAAAAGGTCTACTGCTGTGAGATTTGATGCATCGTTTCCACATGTTTTTCCTGGCATTTTCTTTTTTTTTTGTTTCTTCGAACTATGTTATCAAGCCAATATTATTTGACAACAATTTCGCCTCATTAATTGCTTTCGACTCCCTAGTCGAAGATAAAAAATTGTGTGTTTCTCAATAAAACTTCTGTTTATTGAGTAATTGAATTCGACGGTGAAATGAATGTTTTCGATTACGAAGCTGTTAATGATTTCGATTATGTTTCTGGTGCCCTGTCATTTGGCGCCCCCAAAACTTGCATTAGGGGTGCGTGCCCCTCTCCCCTCCCTGGATCCGTCCCTGAGTGTGTTTATTATTCAAAGAATAATAAATGATATCAAAGAAATGAAAATTGCTACACATTTTCTCGAAAATATGAATAATACTGACATAGATTCAGCAACATAACGTTTATAATGAACAAGTGAATTCAAATGATTTCATATAATAATGATACTAGAATCACCTTTGATATGAATAAGGCGAATATACTTTTTATTGGTCAATGAGTTCAAAACAAACTCATATTATTAGAAGAAAACTTATAGTTTTTGAAAAAAGTATTCACATATTGCTCAAATATCATCTTGAATGGGAAAAATTAGATAAGTTTACTCAAGGTACATGATTTTCTGACAATGATCACTTATTTCACGGCGTGAGGCGTGTTCGTTGGTTAATAATGAGGGAGTGTGTTCCGTTTAACGGAGCTTCAAAGAAATGGTGCCACTGGGCCACCTTTTTCTTTAACTCCGTATAGTCTATAGTCTATACAGTTCACACTGTTGGAATACTTGTTCTGATTGTTGGAGTTTTTGCTGGAATGATACTCTCTGCTTTCGAATCTCAAGGGCATATCGGTTTGCCGCAGTGAGGCACAAATCAAGGCGAGACAAATACAGAAGCCTATCATGCTTGGCTCTTTGGGTTTGCAAAGGGCACGTGAATCTCAGATCCAATGATTACTTACATCAAGGTGAGGGAAATGGTTACGCTTTCCGAATATATCGGGGCTCCGATGAGAGGGCCCAATCAGCGAAACCTTCAGGGTTAGATACAAGTAATAATATTAAAATTATATAAATAATGATAATAGTGAAGCCAGTTCAATTCTACTTCTCAGTAATAATAATGAGCTTAATGTAAAAAGCTTCCATGGCCTGCGAAATAAACGTTCAGAATTTCCATGGAATTATGTGTTTTGCGCTCGCCTCACTAGTGGCATTTAGGCAGCTGATAGCACTCATATGCTCCTTGGCTCGAAGTGTGATGAGGACGTACGTCTTAGTGTAGTGTTTGCCGCACGGCCGGGGTGAATGACCCATTAGGCACCATCTCAACAATTTGATTTAAGCTTTCATCTTGAGTATCCGCCATTGAATTTTTCGATGACCCACTGTGTATATGTAGTTCATTTTGATGAAAACAGGAAGACAATACCATCGGAACCATTTTTTTTTTCGAAATACTATTGGAGCAGATAACCCATATATTCATTACTATTCTATTTGAGCAATTCTTGATCTTCAAAATTATCCCAGTTGGTCTGTGAAGAATATTCACTCTGGATGGAACAAAAATATACATGAACTGATTGATGTAGCCGGTACTACGTGGTAGAAGATCATCATGAAATCATAAAAGTAATAGAAAAACATAGAAAGTTTCATTTCTCATTTTTCATGATCATTTCTTGCCACGTAGTAATGGCTACATCAATATATTTATTGAATGAAGCAAGTACTGCTAGACAAGCCACATAATACTTTGAACTGAAAATTAAGTAATATCAAGCATCAGAGAACTTATGGTTCAAGCAAGCCCATAGGAAGAAAAATCACTCCGAAATACATCAAGATCGAAACCAAGACAAAAATACCAGCAGCAGAAAAGGCGATAATGAAAGCACGAGTAATCTGGCTGGAAGAGGAGAACAAAACACTGTTCTCAAAAAGAAGTATCCTGCAACATTATCTGAAGATATTGCAGTCTGAACTCACTTATAAACTCTATCAGATAGAATTTGACATGTTTTATGACCAAGTCAGGTCTAGAATCAGTAGTTTTATATACCAAACTCAATTAATGAAAGTGGTAAAAACAAAAGGAGTTTCATTTCTCATTTTTCATAAGGGAAAAAATATACATAACCCTGAAATGGTTGATGTTTCGTCAGAAATTGTAAAGGATCATATGGTCCGATTTTCATTGGCGCTGTTATATCTTACCACAACTTATATTCTTACAAGTTGCAGAAAATTCAATAATGATCCAGCAAGATGGAGCACCACTGTATAAATCTCCGAACCAGATTGGTGGACGGAAATTCATGGAATGACCATCATGGTTCCTTGATCTGACGTCATGTATTTTTCTTATGGAGGAATCCCGAGAGTATTGTACACAAAACTGTATTTTCCGATATAATGAGATATAATGAGATCGATCATTCCACATCGAAATTTATGTAATTAAATGATTTTCTTTTTCCCCGGTTTGCATCAAACATCGATTTCAGTGATATTCATTGATAACAGTAGTGACTTTTCAGACGACTAGGTATTGAATATGATTTTTTATGCCCAGACATTGAGAAATAACTTTTTTTTCTTTTTGCTCTGAATAAGCACCCGACCAAAAATTACTCCAATGAATTGACAACAAAACAAATTTAATAGGTATATTTTTGTGGAAAATATAACAGAAGGCAGATTAATATGAAAAGAACGACAGAATTTAGGGTTTTATTGGAATTTCATCTACAATATCACTTAATACATAAAACCACAAGACACGACATAGAAAATAACTAACATAACAAAAATTTAAGTTGTAATTTTATAAAATAGTGATAGTGTCAACTATCTCTGGTAGCAACCAAGATAAGCAATCAGGTGTACTCCAAACTCAAAGTATCTGGTTATCACTGTTGATCACAAGCTGTCCTGGTTTATCCATAGTGCATACCGTTAATACACACTTCATTATGACTCATGAACAGTAATAAAGAGGGAACCAATTCAGACTTTCCATCACCAATAATTGTAACGTTGTTATAATAATGATGAACATCTATGATTTTTTCGGGTGGAATGGGTACAGTACACAGTTTTTGTTCTACATGAGACTTTCAAATGTATTCGAAAGTTAGGAAATAACAGAATGTGTATGTCACATTTTATTTGCTGACTTCTGAACTACTAGGTTGTTACAAAAGTTTTGTTCGTTTTTATAAGTGTACTTGAAATTGTAATATTTCATCGAATATTCATTGAATTCAATCGGAATAAGCGCCATTTGAATCAGTGCCAACGCAACCCAAGGATTAATTCGTCAGCATGAAAATTGAGTGTTCGGGATTCTATGAAGTTGACGAAGACCATTTTTGCGTGGTCCTTATTGACAAAGGTTCTACCGGTAAGAAATTCATAGAAGTGCTTGAGAAATTGGAAGTCGCTCGGCAAGAGGACTGAAGACTATGGTGGGTGAGGCAGAACTTTGACGCTCAATTCGTTTGATTTTCGGGCGGTGCTTTGTGAGACGTGCGGACAGGCGTCCCAATGGAGGAGGATTTGACTCTTTTTTTGATCAGTGCTAGCTGCTGCTGATGCAATTTCCGGTAAAGTTCATCGATTTCTTCACAAAAGAACTCTGAGTCGTCACACCAGCTGTTGACCTCCATACAATAATCATGGTCTTTTTGCTGAGTTTTTCCTTTGAGAAGTGCCCGGGTGGCTCGTCGGTGTCCAATCACCATCCAGAACGTCTGTTGTCGTAGAGGATCCAATTTTCATTACACGTGATGATCCGATCCAAAAGAGGATCTTTTTGATTACGCAAAAGTCAAGAAGAACAGACCTCAAAACGTGACAATTTCCATCAAAACCATCAAAAACCGCATGGGAGCTCACTTCCAGTTCTTCCGTCATACCACGCTGTATGCAGTCTTCACTAGGATTCTTATATTTTCGTCCGACATAACTGTAGGTTGACCTCTTCGGAACTAATCTTCGAGGCTGAAATCTCCGGAACGAAACGTCGAATAGTGCGGTCATTAACACTATCATTGTCAAATGACTTGTTGCTTTTTCGGGCTGCTTTTGGAGCACTATTGAATTCGTAGAGAAAAATTGGCTGAAAATCTCTCAACGACATCATATAGTAATGAGATAAAAAGAAGCAAAAAAACTAAAATTTGAAATTAAACAGCATCAATGTATAGGTACAAAAGTTCCTGTCAATAAGTATATACCACGACACATTAATAGTATATTATGCAACGATCATGTAATGATCACGAGCATTAACCGGGATACGAAACGAGCCGAAGGCGAGTTTTGTATGGTATATGCGAGTGTATTAATAACCATTACATGGGAGTTGCATACGCTATTTTTTCTAATAGTTTATCATGTGTACTGAAAAATGAAACAGTTATGCAGGAAGTTATAATTTGTTGTTGAGATAAGAATATCAAACTAGGTCTTCATCGTGGTTTCAGTTAACAACTGAGTCATAAAAAGTGCGCAAATAAACTCGCACCAGTATTTTGCAGACTTTTCAACCTGCCTTACAATGAAGGGTGTTTCTCTTCTTGTTGGAAGATCGCGTTCAGTCTATTTGAGAAAGGACAAGAAAAATATTCCATCAAAAATTATGGAAAAAGCCGTAAACCAACATAATATTTGGAAGGCTTTAACATCGTGAGCGATCATCAATATAGATTTCTGAAACAAATATCAACAAGCGACCTTCTATCGTATGTCACCCTTATTTGCAATAACGCAATCGAGAACTTCGGTGCTATGGTTTGTCGAATCATTGTTGTATATGGCTCTACAGCGTCTTGAATGTAAGTTTTTTCGAATATTTCAACCATCAACGCTGGTGTTCCCCGAAGATCCATATTATCTCCAACCCTCTTTTTATTGTTTATTAACGACTCATTAGAAAAAACCAATGATCCAATATAATACTTTGCTGACGACAGCAAGCACACTTGTCTCGTCATTCCATTTGTATTCCAGGACATCGACCTCGGATGCACATCTTTACCGGCAGCAGGAGGTTGCATATATTAATGAGGATCTAGAAGTGATTCCGAATTGGGGTGAAGCTAACCAGGTTCAATTCAATGCCACGAAAACACAGGCATCGATTTTCTTCGAAAAGATAAATGTCTCCGAACCGGATAAAATAATGTCAGGACAGACAATACCGATCAATTTGTTGGGGGTTAAAATGGATACCAATATGTCTTGGCATAATCGATTCTCTGAAATTACAAATGCTGCACTGCAGAAGCTTGGAAAACTGTTCCGAACCAGAAAACTGTACATGCATAAGGCAACTACTGATGCTTTATAAAGTTCAGATCAGACCTCTTTTGGAATATTGTGCCCATCTACCTGATTGGAGACGCGAACATCACTTGCAACCTTAATAGTTTGGAACACCGAAGAAAGGTTGGGGATTTGTCTATTTTCTATATATACTTCCAAGAGAAGTGTTCGAGTGACTTGGCACATTTGATTCCACGTAGAGCGGTAAATATCAGAAATACGTGACTGACTGTGGCTGCTCATCATTTCGTCCAACTCAGTACACCTCGAACTTCACTGTTTGGAAACTTCTTCATTTGGAGAACTGCGTTTATGTGGAATGAACTATTTGAAAATGTTTTTCCAAATCAATTCAATCTCCAGTGATTCAAATCCAATGTGAATCGCTACTTTCACAGAGGCACAGCTCTTGGAGCGCCTGGAGGATTTTCCTGTATTTCCTGTATTGTTTCCGAATGTGTTTTTTCGTCAGGCTGCACAACACAGCGACACTGCCGGTAAGTTAAAAAAAATATCTATTCTAAACAACCATGCAGTCTCTAATAGACCGCAAACTCATGTTACATTTCAGAGGGTCATATGATACCTCTTGAAAATGTTTGATTCCAGCCAAATCGTAATTCGTTCTACATTCAGATACTGATTACGGCTGGGATCTGTCCTAATCACATATTGACCTGACATTATTGTATCCGGTTTGGAGACATTTATCTTTTTGGATAAAACCGATGCCTGGGTTTTTGGTGGCAGTGAATTGAACTTTACCATTTCCGAACAAAAAATGTGTGAAACTACCAAAGAATCAAAAATTTGACAACGGATGGTGGCATTGCAGTACCTAGTACTTGCCAAATTTATGAAGAATAACTAATTCACTAAATCATTAGTTAGAAAGTTTTCCATATGGTTCCAACATACTTAGACGAATTGTTCATCATGTAATGAATACGTTATGGATTTTCATTAAATATTAGATCATTCCATTACATTTCTCTTTCACGTATAATTATGAAATTTGGAAAACATATCGCCAAAAAAATTATCCTGTCAAGTTTCTAGATAGAAGTTCATGGAATCAATAAGTCACCAAAGTCATTGTCAGATTTAATGAATGAACAAATCTGAAATGTGCAGAATAAGAGAAAACAATCATCATTTACAAAAGGAATGAAGCGCTGCAAACGATCTGCTTTAATTCGTGAAAAGATATTTTATTCCCGATTGTGCTTCTAATAACTTGTGACAAATACCTCAATTATGAAACGAGATGACTGATGAATACAAAGATAGATATAAATAAATATTAACTGAACTGGTGGTACTGGTGGTTCAAATCCATAAACGAGAAAAAATATCGTTCTATTCAAAATGTAAAAGAAACGTTATTTAAATAGTGGTTTTAACAAAATTCAGATTTTTCTTCATGACTTGAGGTGGAATGTTTTTTTAATCAGGTAGGTGTATTTAGTTTTTCTACATCCCAAAAGTAATTGTTTCTTTATATCATTTTCGTGAATATTGTGTGAGAAGGTCGAACTACATGACTGATGATTCGTCTCAGATAAGGCAGGATAACAAATACAATAATCCTTCCAAGTTCCACTGGAAGAGGTACAACAGGTGTATCAAACAAAACTTTCTGTCGATAACTCAACAGAAAATTCTGTAACTTTTCCAATATCTTACAATAAAAGGGCAGTGATGACATTGATAGTTTATTTCGTTTTTGTTCCAAATTGATACGTATTTGTTCAACTTGGTTTTATCTGGGTCGTGGTGGAATGGATTTCGATAGCTACGCCAAGTATCATGATAGTTGATGAGTGATGGAATTGCAAGAAGGAAGGGACATCAACGGGATTGACAGTTCCGCAGTTTGAACCACTGAATTTGATTTGTTTCACAATCAATTGAAAAAATTGAGTTCAAGCATGCTGACCGTTGGTTCACATCAGTTGAGCGAAAAGTATAATTTTTCACACAATCACAAGTTTCAATGCAACTATTTCACAAGCACATAGATTTCAATGAAGCCGTGATCGTTTTGAGCTTTCACTTCAATGGTGTATGTCTCTGCAATTCAGGTTTGAATGTCGCAAGATGGCGGTGCATATATCAAGGAATAAGATATTTTGTGTTGTCATTTCTACGAAATAGCATCATAGTGTGGAACGTGTCCTAAGGTATATATTGGTCAAACTGGCAAAACATTTAGGAATCGAATCCGGGAACATCATACAAGCTATGTAGATAAGAAAACAAATTCAACATAATCAAATCATCTTCTACAAGAAAATCACATCTTTAACGGATATTTTGAAATTTTACACGTAGAAAATAAAGGGTTTGAAGCTTAACCATTTGGAAGCAATGAAAATTGATAAACTTAAAAATTCAAATAATCTACTGAATGACCAACTGGATTTAAATAGATCACAATTACTGTATCTTAGGTTTATAAAACTTGTGTAGATGTTCTAAGTAATTATGATCGAGTCCGTACCTGAGTAGGTAGTTCTCACTGGTATATGAAAATTAGAATAAACTTTTAGTATGTGNAAGCATTTCGATAATGCTCGGTTTAGAAGAAGTCTAAAACAAAATGGACGAATCCTTGCATCGACGAGTCCTTCAATAATTTTGACACAGTTAATGTTTTCTTTTTTCGAGTTGTTTTTTCTTGTATCCACTCGTTGAAATATCTTGAAAAGTCTATGTTTAGCCTTCATCTCAGATGGCATTATCAAACCATGTTCCTGACAATAAGGGGTTGCCACCTATCGTAATTGTCTTGAAGATATTCTACTTTTTTGTACCCTGAAAATATACAGAGTGTCTCACAGTCGGTGGTAGGTTAGACGTTTCTGGAAAATGCAACTCAGGATTTTTCTGATTATTCCACATCTTACATTTCCTTACCTGTTCTATTGGTCTGAAATATCTTCATCATTTTGGCGTTGCCAATTCCAACAAAAGTCCTAGCAACTTTCTTTCTTCAAATACAACATCCTGTATATCAACTCATTTCTGGAATTGTTTCTTCATCATTATACTTTTTGTGGATAATGTTCTATACCTATCTCCATCGGTTTTCGAGATGAAAAATAATTTGTGCTATATATGTTTCAAAACGTAATGTCAAATATGAAAATAATCATGAAATATTTCAAATTAATTTAAGCGAATACATGAATTGAAAAATGCTCCAACCTCAACTTCAATATACTATAACAAAAACACTCAGTATCCAAGATTCCCTCTTTTAATATTCCAAGTTTATAGACATCAAAAAATTGATAGGATCACATGATATAGAAATATAAAACAATCTCCAAATACGCAAACTTTGCACAGATTGCGTGCTGAGATTTTACCTTAGTACAGTGACCGGATCAAAGTTGCAATGTCAGCGTTTAAATCTTCATGAATATATTGAGGGAGGTCAAAATCAAGAACATACAGTATTGAGAAATTAATTCAGTATCTATTGATCTTCAGCAAAAGTTCCAGCAATTCAGCACATTTCCTTTTCTTCGATCCTGCTGGGTGGCAGTATAATGTAAGTTTTTAATGGTTTACTATATATTCGATGAACATTTTAGTAGAAGTTTATTCCTTATTTATTATGCATAGTCGAAAGTTCATTTTTTCAAATGAAATTCTCTGTATATTACTCAATATGTTGAGATGATGAAAAATGCTACAAGTTGATATATCATGTGCCTATACCTCTGTCATTAAGTTTTCTAGAAACTTCCTGGGTGGAATGAGCTAGCGCTCCATCTAGTTGCCAAAACGTTAACAGTATTGTCCTCAATTAAAGTGAAAGGTTTTGGTGATATTTAAAGTGATTTTAACTCTGAGCCATAGTTGAGGAAATTATTTTGTAATCTTACAAACTTCCTCTCGTTCATTGGTTGATGAGGACGTACGTCTTAGTGTAGTGTTTGCCGCACGGCCGGGGTGAATGACCCATTAGGCACCATCTCAACAATTTGATTTAAGCTTTCATCTTGAGTATCCGCCATTGAATTTTTCGATGACCCACTGTGTATATGTAGTTCATTTTGATGAAAACAGGAAGACAATACCATCAGAACCATTTTTTTTTCGAAATACTATTGGAGCAGATAACCCATATATTCATTACTATTCTATTTGAGCAATTCTTGATCTTCAAAATTACCCCAGTTGGTCTGTGAAAAATATTCACTCTGGATGGAACAAAAATATACATGAACTGATTGATGTAGCCGGTACTACGTGGTAGAAGATCATCATAAAATCATAAAAGTAATAGAAAAACATAGAAAGTTTCATTTCTCATTTTTCATGATGATTTCTTACCACGTAGTGGTATGTGGCTAGACAAGCCACATAATACTTTGAACTGAAAATGAAGTAGTATCAAGCATCAGAGAACTTATGGTTCAAGCAAGCCCATAGGAAGAAAAATCACTCCGAAATACATCAAGATCGAAACCAAGACAAAAATACCAGCAGCAGAAAAGGCGATAATGAAAGCACGAGTAATCTGGCTGGAAGAGGAGAACAAAACACTGTTCTCAAAAAGAAGTATCCTGCAACATTATCTGAAGATATTGCAGTCTGAACTCACTTATAAACTCTATCAGATAGAATTTGACATGTTTTATGACCAAGTCAGGTCTAGAATCAGTAGTTTTATATACCAAACTCAATTAATGAAAGTGGTAAAAACAAAGGGAGTTTCATTTCTCATTTTTCATGAGGGAAAAAATATACATAACCCTGAAATGGTTGATGTTTCGTCAGGAATTGTAAAGGATCATATGGTCCGATTTTCATTGGCGCTGTTATATCTTACCACAACTTATATTCTTACAAGTTGCAGAAAATTCAATAATGATCCAGCAAGATGAAGCACCACTGTATAAATCTCCGAACCAGATTGGTGGACGGAAATTCATGGAATGACCATCATGGTTCCTTGATCTGACGTCATGTATTTTTCTTATGGAGGAATCCCGAGAGTATTGTACACAAAACTGTATTTTCCGATATAATGAGATATAATGAGATCGATCATTCCTGAGATTTTGTTCGCGTTTGTCATTGAAAACAGTTTCAGTGATATTTAAGTGTTTACATCATTGAGAAATGAACAGAATAATATATTAGTGTTTTTGAGTGAGTTGTAGAAAATTTATGTAATTAAATGATTTTCTTTTTCCCCGGTTTGCATCAAACATCGATTTCAGTGATATTCATTGATAACAGTAGTGACTTTTCAGACGACTAGGTATTGAATATGATTTTTTATGCCCAGACATTGAGAAATAACTTTTTTTTCTTTTTTGAAAAACATTTCATTCGGCAAATGGTTGAATTTGTACAGTGATATTAATCGATTTTAATGTGGAAATATACTGACATTTGTGATGAAATGATATGTATTTTAGAGAGAGCTAATGACTTTTTAACAAGCTGAAGTGAAAAGGTGACTTTGAAGTTATATCACAATTCTATATGTTCAGTACTTCAGGTGGAAATGAAAATTGTAAAAAGATGGGAAGTAAAGGTTGTTGGTATCGAAAAAACTTCTCATTAGATACTAGACATCAATAGTTAATATCCTTTTCCACTAACCTCATGGATTGAAAATTTGTGTATCGCTAAATTTCGTTTATAAAATCGCTTTCATTACAATACTGAAATTTTGGTGCTCTTCGCACTTCCAAACATATTGTAGCACATTGTAGGTTATTTTTGTTGATCTATTCTTACACTAGTCAGCCGTATATCACCACCTAGCATATTGGTCAAATTTGTATTACCAATTTCGCCCATAAAATTAGGTTAGTTATCTTCTTGTATTGCTAATTTCTTCAGCAAAACGCGCGTGAAGGGATAATATTTTTGTTATGGTATGGAGAAAGTTTTTCAGATACACTGGAAGTTGTCAGAATAAAATTTGATGGCGTGTGCCGATCATCGAGAAGAATGGAATACATTAAGAATGATCACCAATAACTACAAAATGTTGATAGTATAGTTTTCAATAAAACTGAAAAATGTTCTAAATGTACAGGGTCTTTCACGACGAGTGTTCGTTAGGAATTAATGGAGAACGATTAAAAATAAAAACTTGAAATTTTGTTGTAGTGGGTTTTACAGAATGGCCTTCTCAACTAATATATTCTCAACTCCCGGTCTCTTTTTGTTATACCGGAAGTTGAGGGCAACTTCTTCATTTCAAATGATATCTTTTTTTCCGTAGTATCCAAAAATGATAGAATAGTGTATGGTTTCCATTTGAAAAATCCTGTTGCATTAGTTTTCTCGATGTTATGTTTTAGGTGGAAATTTCGACCACCCTGTAAATTATTTTCAAAAGTTCGATGGACCTGTTCATGACTTCATGCTTGAGGTGTGATTCTGTGAAATTTCACATTTTCAACTGTTACTGTCTATGAGTTATGATTTTTTCGGAGTGGTGCTGTAACTGTAAAATTTTTCAGAAAAAAATATCCCGAAAAGTAAAAAATTTGGGTATAGGCATTGTTTTACAAACTGAGCCTAAAAATGTGCTGAGAAATTCAAAAATATAATAAAATACGGGGTGTTCCATTTGAAATGAAGAAGTTGCCCTCAACTTCAGGTATAACAAAAAGAGACCGGGAGTTGAGAATATATTAGTTGAGAAGGCCATTTTGTTAAACCCACTACCACAAAATTTCAAGTTTTTATTTTGAATCGTTCTCCATATATTCCTAACGAACGCTCGTCGTGAAAGACCCTGTATGTAC
>NW_019290045.1:129838-144827 GCF_000500325.1 Leptinotarsa decemlineata | reverse complement strand
AATATCTCGAAAACTAACAAATTTGGGTATAGTCATTGTTATACAAAGTGGGCCTAAAATGTGCTGAGAAATTCAAGAATGTAATGAAATATAAGATGTTCCATTTGAAATAAGGAAGTTGCCCTCAACTTCCGGTATAACGGAAAGAGACTGGAAGTTGAAAATATTTTAGTTGAGAAGGCCATTTTTTAAAACCCACTACCACAAAATTTCAAGTTTTTATTTTGAATCATTCTCCATATATTCCTAACGAACGCTCGTCGTGAAAGACCCTGAATAGATGAAGATGAATTTCGTTTCGTTTTTTTTATATCATGTTTTATTGTCGTTTGAATAGTATCTATTTCGAATTCATAACGAATATTCAAAGTCAAAACGGAATGAGAAAGAGTGACTTTCGTAGAATTCAATGAAAAGTGAGTTTTTTTATCGTTTGATCTGAAGGAAAGTTCTGTACAGAAAGTACCAAAATGGACAATTTCAAAGGGAAACTCCGGTTTCCGAAATAGATGAAATCTAATGGCAGTGTCAGGTGATCAAATTTCATAGTAAACCCAATAGTCAAAGCCGTTCTTCGAAAATGTGCATTTTCGATAAGTTTCTGTGACTTTTTTCTGCCAATTCCTTGTTTCTATGAAAACATTGCCTGAGCACTTGTTTTTTCAAATGAGATATCAATAATTACTGATGGGAAACTATATTTCCAATGACACCCTGTATATTCTTGCATATTTCAATAGAGCTCAAAATAACCTTTTCAAAAATGTACCGCACTTTATGTTTTGCTAATGTCATCTTTGAAGTACAGAGCTTCTAAATATTTTCATGTAAACTTTGAAATGCACAATTTGATCAAATAGGCTTTGGAAGATGCGGCGACAAAACATAAATAAATTGTTCAGTTAGAATGTCTACCGACTTCTCCTACATACAGATGACACCTTTTCTGAACATTTTTTGCCGAATGAATCAGTTCAGTAGGAGTGATAGAAGCAAAACTTTGCATCAGTGCCACTTCCAATTCGTATCTAGAATTGGTTGGGAATTCAAAAATATGATCTTTCAACCTTCCCCAGAGGTAAAAGTCCATAGGGGTTTGGTCCGGTGACCTGACTGTCCAACGATTGGGTCTTTGGCTGGCTATCCAGATATTACTAACATTTGCAGCCAAAAGATTGTTAACAATTGCAGTGTTGTGAGGTGAAGCCCCGTCTTATTGAAAATATATTTTTCTGAGCTTCATTAGTGGCAATTCATCAACAAGGGGTTCAATATTCTGCCGTAGAATTTCTAAATACCTCTGAAATGTGAGAGTGGCATTATAAATGAACGGGCCGATAATTATTTCCTTGAAAATACCTATCCACACTCTAAATCCAAATCTTCCTTGACTTGTCGGCTCTACAATAGAATGAGAATACAAATTGCTTGCTGCTTCTGCGTTTTCCCTGGTTTGTATGAAACTATCATATCCCATTTTTCATAATTCTCATACGAAAATTGAACATGAACCACTAATTGAAGAGCATCATTACTGCTCAAATCAAAATATGATAGCTACCAGTGAAGATTTGCATTCTGTTTTATTGCCGCATTGTCCAAAGCCTACTTGGCCAAAGTGTGCTTTCCAAACCTTACATGAAAAAACCTAATACTTCTATTCCAAAGATAACTCTAATAAAACATCAAGTGTGCTACATTTTTAGAAAGGTAATTTTGAGCTGTATTGAATAATGCAAGAATATAAAAATGGTGTTTCTTTTTCCTTTCAAGAAGATGATGTGCATAAATAATATAATTACTAATGATGAAAATATATCTACTAGAGAAATAATTTCGCTCATATCTTACAAATATTAATAACCACATGTGATACTAGAGTTCAGTAAATGTCTTCGGAATGCTATGCCTATTGTCAAGAGCCAATTGAAAAGAAGACAAATTCAGTATTCATATATGATTCAGTATTCATATATGTTGAGGATTTACCTATACATAGCGGAGATTATTACGGAATATTCACAGGCTTACTCATTGGTATATGTGATTGGTAACTTGTTCATTCTGTGGTAATTCATAATCACTTTGATGAAATGAATAAATACATTTTTGTCTAATTAACACTAGTTAATTACACTTATACGACCGGTTTCGGGTTTAACTCCATTATCAAGTGTAAAACTGGAATGGGAAGTTTGAAAACCCGGTTATATTAGGAGTTTTTAGATGAGATGGAAGGACAGGTAGTTGAACCAAATTTAAAGTTCAACACTGAAGATTATAGGGGTTGTTGAACTCATAAATTCAAGAGTGTAGACCTACATAAATGGAGTTGCTCGGTTAGGGGTATATATTTCTGGTTTGTTAATTTCCATGACTTCCAACAGTTTTATTTTTTCCTTTTATTGAATATGTTATTACATACAAAATGTCAACAGCTTTCATAAGTAATCATAATAATCCCATGGGTTGGGCTAACTATCGGGCGCGTCTCCAGGTGGCGAATAGGGGAACGGCCAGGGAACTGGGGGCCCTGTCCGGGAAGCCAATATGTGGCCTTTCGGACGGGATCGCCGGACTCCTTGTCAGTTACAGAAATAAGTAGGGTGAGGGGAACTAAAACTCCCCAAAAGCCTTTGCTAAACATGCCATCGTGGACCAGCCTACCCGAGCTAAAGGGTAAGGAATCGTGCCGACAGCTGAATAGCCGCAGGTGATATGCGCTTGGAATGAGGCTGGACATAGCTGATCACCTCGTGATGTAATACAAAGGCGGCGCATTAGCGGCGTCGAGAGCGAAAGATGCCGGAGTGGCAGCAACTATAAGTGCACCCTCCTCCCACCTCACACCACCTCCAACAGCAAGAGCACTTTTTGCGGCGGGCGCCAAGATCTCCGCCTTGAATGAAGGTAAGGAACTGGCTGCCCCTGCAGGAAAGCGCCCTCAGTTGAACACTTCCACAACCTACCACACCCCAGGAAGGTTGAAGAAGCCGCGCAACGACAGTAATGTCGCTGCACCTAACAAAATCTTCGCGGAGGCCGCCGTGAGATACCTCAAGGTTGCCAAAGAGAGTGTGTGTTCGACGAGTCTTGGCCTACACCTGCCGATATAAAGGAGATGTTTCCTAGTGACCTGTCCACCTTCCTGGAAAGGACAGAATGGACGATGACCTAGGAGAACAACTCTTCGGGAGGATATACATACATACATACATACAAGTCATAATAATTCGGTCAGAAATCTGTTTAATAGAAAACACAAACGAGATGAGAATGAAAAAATGAGGTATATATAGAATAGAGTGTGGCGAATGCTCTGCAGTCTATACAGGCCAAACCGGTAGAAATTTTGACATAAAGCTGCGTGAACACGTCTGTTTGAACAGAAAATCTACGATGTAGAAACATCTTCAAGAAACAAAACATAAGATAAGTAAAGATATTTTCAAAATCCTACACATATGTAATAAAGGAGAAAAAAGAATTTGTTGAAAGCCATGGAAATGAACAAATCGATTAAAAACCAGAAATATATAACCCTAAACGAGCAACTCGATTTATGTAGGTCTCCACTCTTGAATGTATGAGTTTAAAAACCCCTATAATCTTCAGTGTTGACTTTTAAAGTTGGCAACTTAGTTCGTTCAACTATCCTTCCATCTTACCTAAAAACTTCTAATATGATCGAGTTTTCCAACTTCACATTTCAGTTTGTACTTGATAATGGGGTTGAACTCGAAACCGGTCGTATAAATAAAATTAACTAGTGATTATTAGACAAAAGTGTTTTTATTCATTTGATTAAAGTTTCTCATTAGACATTGTTGAATTTAGAGGAAACCTGAACGAAATAGGCCTGTATAATCGAAATCTCAGCTGACTATGCAACAGAAGGAGAGAGACAGCTCATCGTATCCTATCCAAATATTAGGTACTAAATTACAAGATGCCCCAATTCATGGACAAACAAAAAGAATTCCTTTTAGAATATAACAAGTATCAATGAAGTAAGTATCTTCATTGACTGGTGAGTGAAACAAAATTGTCGGAATGAGTGTCATGGAAAGATGGGAGGAAACACATGATGAACCGATGCTGCTGTTTTCTAAAAAGAATCGAAGAAATGGACGGTTCCCAATCAAGTAATCTGGATTGCTATTGCATAGAAAACTACGTGTCGCAGTTTCGTAAACCTTTTGTATTGAAAATCAAAATAAATTTAATTTTTTCAATTTACTTCCTTCCTTTCTTTGGAAGATTCTCTCATCCCTTTTTTTTGTATCAGATGGAGTAGTAGAAAGCCAAAAACTTTCTTTCCCAAAAAAAAGTATTCATGTAATGATTTCATCATCCCAAATTTCAATTTTTTGACTTGACCCGTTCAAAAAATAAAAGGGGAGGGACATTAAAGAAACGCACTGTAGGAACAGTTATTATTCATCCAGAGTTCATGATGGATTTGTATTCACGATGGTTTACAAAATAAAGAGCCACCGTTATATTTCAAAAACTTCAAGACAATAGTACAAAATTGAATGTAAATAATACAAAAATGTTTTGAAAAATCGTGAGGTATATCTGAGTCAACAGTTGACATAATATTGAAGAGAAAAAGGCAGTTTTATTCACACAATCATAAATAAATGATTTTCCAAGATGATTGTCATTTTATGAATTTGTATTTATTTCAGAAAACATGTTCTTCGGAAATGCACTGAGGTCTCAATCTGGCTACTTAGAGACCTCAGTCTAGTCATAGCTTTTCGAAAATGGCTTCAAAGTTGAAGTCAAAACATCGAACTACTAAAAACACCAGAAGCTCGATCACTTTGAGTTATTGAAGTTCAAACTGAATAGAAAGTATTTTTTTGTATAATTCAATGTGCATATAAAAGTAGTTATCACAAAAGTACTCTTTCTTTCGTGTAATTCAATGTTTACATGAAAGTAGTTGTTTCGAAAGAGAGTTTATTTTGAAATTACTGTCGTCCTTCTTTTGGAACTTTTCCACATTTTTATATGGTGATAAAGTAGAAAGTCCGAATGTTCCTTGCCCATTAAACCGTTAATTTTCAAAGAAAATAGAGGAAACACTCTGAAGACTATAAATAAATTAATAATTCGGAAAAAAACTACTTTCTTGACTGATACCACGCTATTTATTGAATTATATCCGACAAACATTTATACAAGATACATCACAGATGTAAGTTCTGCACTAATGAGGAGTAATACCTTGAAATTGTTCTGTAGGTGTTCTACTCGAAAGATTTCAGCATGGTCCTGCTACTGGATGAACGAGAAACATCTACAAGACTAACCTCTATGAGGTATCTTGCATAAATGTCTATCGAATATAATTCAATATCCAGTATGGTATTAGCCGGGTGAGTAGACAGATGTATATTTCAGGATCTTATAACGAAATCGTTACATTCTTCAGATACGTTTTGATCTCTGTTAGATTATTGGTTAGGTTAGGTAAGGTCAAAAGTTAGTGGGCCTATTCGTCCCTCAACCGCAACCCGTAAGGGTTTATTGTAGTTAATACCTATTCAAACTCGATGGCACATAAACCCAGCTTCTTGACGAAGCCAATTAGTTTATATGGTGAGTGATTTTCAGGTCAGATGGTAGTGTGGTTCCACCAAACTCTGAAAACCTGATTCGGTCCGCAGCGGGCAGGCACAAAGTATATGAACTTTGGCGGGTGTTGATAAAGTCCGAAACGTTGGTATAAAACTAAATTGTTTATCTACGAACATATTTTATCCCTTTTCCAACCAATAGAAAAAATCGACAAAGTATATGCTCTGCTGTTTCATCATTTTCCAAACAGAGGCGACACATACTGTATTTTGACAGTCCGAGTCTCTGCATATGATGATTCAGATGAGAGTGACCTGTGAGGAGGTTTGTTAGACATCGAAGTTCAACCATACTGTAGCCCGAGAACTGTTTGCTTTCAAGTTTCGAAGGCTGAATGAACGCCTTGGAGTGAACCATTCCTGAAAGATGTTCCCAAAAGTCTTTAAATATTCTTGCCTCCCAGGTTTTCAATGTTAGTTTGAAGAAAACCAAAGCAATGCTAATAACAGGTTCTAGTACGATACAGATACTTGCAGTACCCTTAGAGTATTGGTACATGGAATATTTGTTCCCCGCTTGTAGCTTTGTTCACGATATGGAGCTGTTACTAGTTAAAAATCTTGCACCTACTCAAACTCGACCAAATAAACCCAGCTTCTTGACGAAGCCGATTAAGTTATATGGTGAGTGATGTTTTAGGTCAGATGGAAGTGTGGTTCTACCAAACTCTGAAAACCTGATTCAGTCCGCAGCAGGCAGGTACAAAGTATATGCTTTGCTGTTTCATCATTTTGCAAACAGTCCAAGTCTCTGCATGTGATAATTCAGACGATAGTGACCTGTAGGGAGATCTGTTAGACATCGTAGTTCATCCCTACTATAGTCCAAGAACTGTTTGCTTTCAAGCTTCGAAAGGTGAATAAACGCCTTGGAGTGAGCCAATCCTGGAAGATTTTGCAAGAAGTTTTTGGATCTTCTTGCCATCCAGGTGTTTGGAAAAACCTTAAGCAATGCCAATGACAGGTTCTGGTCTGATAAAGCTACTTGCAGCACCCTTAGATTATTGATACATGAGATATTTGTTCCCCGCTCGTTCTTAGATGACGGTTTCATACATGCAGTCGAGTCGCGTTGAAATTAATCGAATTCCAGGCATTTTACTGTTTGGGTCTGATCTTTCCTGCACTGATGAGAGGTAATACCTCGAAACCATTTTGTAGGTGATCTACTCGAATGATTTCAGCATCACATTGCTACTGAATGACGAGAACCATCTGCGAGACTAACCTCTGTGAGGTACCCTCCAAAAATGTCTCTAGGAAATGATTCAATATCCGAAGTGGTATTAGCCGAGAAAGTATTTATTTTTCGACAGGTATTCACCTTAAACTACTGTGTAGGTGGTTGGGTATAGGTGGTTGAGAGAGATGAATATTTCGAGATTTCATTTCAAAATATTTATTTTCCTACACCTATGGATGTATCTCTGCTCGATACAGTCTTCAGACAGTTTTGAACAAAATACGAAAGTTGGTATCAACAATTGTTACTTGATACACCCTGGGTGATAAGTTTCTTTGGGAAAGAATGCGTAACTAAACATACCAGTCAAAGTGGTTGAGCGATTTTTTAATACGCTTTTATATATTCTTTACCGAATTTAACCATTCAGTTGATACACACCGCATGTCAAGAGGTGACAATAAATACGACAGATACAGTCGGGAAGATAATCTGAACATATTCAAAGTCAAGTGAATTTGTTGATGAAACGTTTCGTGACAAGGGTGTAAAGTTTGAACTACCCTTCATCATCTAGATATTTGGCAAGTCAACCCTAGTGGAATGTAACGAAATATGTTTCACCAGTGACGTTCTCTAAAAGTTCAGTTACATCAACCTACTCACAACCTATTAATATCCAAATATCATATATGAATAAACTATGTGCCGAAAATATAATTTGCATGTATCAACTTGACCATCTTCATTTTTACATTTATCGATTCTAAAATGTAAATTTTCAGTTTTTTCAACATGACAAAAAATACTTCAACAAGATGAAATTTTTCAAAACGTATAGTGTTATGTTTCCTACTGAAGTCAAAATATTTAGACGAGCTACAAAAATAGGTTTTAAAAATTATGCAAAAAATTATAAAGAAAAAGAATTTGAACAATCTGAAAAATCAACAAAGCTCTGCTCTGCTCAAGACTCTGCTGAAGTGTAATGAAGGGAAAACTGAAAAGTGGTTTATATTACGCAGTAAAGGGTCCAATTAGTCAGTAATTTTTTGTATTTATGTGAAAATAGTCAATTGAAAGAAATTAGATATGTTTAGTAGTCGACGTTTCGGTAAACAATTTTTTTTCCTTTTCAAAACCTGGAATACACTCCAAAACTTTCGCCACAAATTGTGAATAGCTTTAAATCTTTCGATATACGTCGAAAGAATGGAATGTTCAGACAACTCATCAATATAGTTTATTGTATGATTTTCACTATAAAGGGTTTTATACCCTTGTCAAACCCTTTATACTGTTTGGAACCTTCGATCTAGTAATGAATAATACTGATAAAAGGAACACTTAGCACACTTAAAATATGGAAAATCTGAAAAATCAGCAGTCGCCCATCATATTATGCAACAAAACCATTCATCAAGATTAGTTAGACAAGTTAACAACAACAGGCATCTAGATGCCTATGAGAGTGTAGAAATAAGTAATAATAATAATATTAGGAATAACGATGGTGGACCAATACATAATAGAATACTATGTAGTTTGTTAAAATTATATTTTAATTATTAGATCTACCTGACTATCACATAAGTCACATTGTAAAATTAATTTAAGACTAGTAAATAAGGCAATATTGTGAAATTAATTCAAGACACTCAAGACGCAGGTACCTAGAAGAAGTATCTATGATATAAATAAGAATAACATTGTGAGTATATTTAGTTTGATCTTCCTCTTGAAGATTATCACTTGGTGATCGAAACACCTGTCAAGGTGTTGAAATAACGATTTGTTGTTGGGAAAAAACTCCAGTAATAAATCCATCAAAGTGAAAATCATATAATAAACTGTATGAGTTGTAATAACTATGGATTTTCATCAAGTATTGGCCAGTTCTGTTCAAAATATCCAAATGTCATAAGTGATAATCTATGTGAATACATATACTGGATGATTTTCGAAAATTCCGTTAAGGGTCAAATTTGACCTCTCTTCTTGATGATGGCAACCAGGTACGATCTATTTCCACAGAGCTATTTAAAATGAACAATACTAATTTTTTCCCACATCTGGGGGTATTTCGATTTTACCTATATAACTTTTTTAGGAATAAGGTATATTGTGATTACAATTTTTCATTTTTTGAATCGAATTATTGAGTTTCGTTTGTGTCAAAATATATCTGTGTTGGTAGTTCTAAAAGTTCTTACATTATATTCATAACCGATGCATCTCAATTTCTCAGTCAAAACTAGAGAACAAGACGAATTATTGATGAGTATTACTTGAAATACATTCACTACATTTTTTTTTAACGAATTTGATAAATCACAGCTTTTTATATGACTTAGCAAATTATTAAATGCAATCAGACCAGAACTATACAACGAGTCACAACCTGTATGTTCTCTGTTGATATAAAAATTTTCTATTCTATTTCTAGTGGAGTGTGTATGAATACTACTTGTGTAGGTTAAACTGATCACTGAGATAATTTGGCAAAACATATTGTGTTCAATTTTAAATATAAATATTACCATATTCAGTGTTATCCTTTGTTAAGTAGACATAGGAGACAGTGTTTCCAACATGTATTTCACAGATGTGCGTTTATTACAACTTAATATTGCCCTCATGGATCTGTTTTGAAGATTCTGTAGCCTGTTTAGATTTTAATTGCTCACAAAATAGAGTAATACTGCAATAGTCGAAGTGGGGTGCTACTATTGATACATAAATTGTTAATTTTGCATATTCACCTATTTTATTCTTCAATCTATATAAAAGATGCATTCTCGTGGCTATTTTATTCTGAATATAACTGCAGTGTGCATTAAGGTTCAATTCTTGATGTAATACCACTTCAAGATATTCAAAAGTTGTAACCCTTTCAATGATGACATTATTAATATAAAGATTCAATGACAGCTGTTCATCTTGTAGTTGTCTTAAACGATATTTACTACCTATTAACATGAATTTTGTTTTATTAACATTTAACTTGAGGTCGTTGTCACATAATCCCTCGTTTATATTTAATAGTTCCTCATTCAAACATTCTGAGATTTCATTAGTTGTCCCAGAACAGTACAACATAGTGTCGTCGGCAAACATTTTTATTTTACACCTTTTAACATGGATCACAGTATCATGTTTGTACAGCAAAAATAGCAGTGGACCCAATACTGACCCTTGAGGGACTCCTAAAATTACTTTTAAAGTACTGGATGTCACTTGATTATATTCAACTAGCTGCGTCTGAAAACTATATTTTCAATGACACCCTGTATATTCTTGCATATTTCAATAGAGCTCAAAATAACCTTTTCAAAAATGTGCCGCACTTTATGTTTTGCTAATGTCATCTTTGAAATACAGAGCTTCTAAATTTTTTCATGTAGACTTTGAAATGCACACTTCGATCAAATAGGCTTTGGAAGATGCGGCGACAGAACATAAAGAAATTGTTTGGTTAGAATGTCTACCGGCCTCTCCTACACACAGATGACACCTTTTCTGAACGTTTTTTGGCGAATGAATCAGTTCAGTAGGAGTAATAGAAGCAACATTTTGCATAGTGCCACTTCCAATTCGAATCTAGAATTGGTTGAGAATTTAAAAATATGATATTTCCGGTCCGGTGACCTGACTAGCCAACGATTGGGTCTTTGGCTGGCTATCCAGATATTACTAACATTTGCAGCAAAAAGATTGGTAACAATTGCAGTGTTGTGAGGTGAAGCCACGTCTTATTGAAAATATATTTTTCTGAGCTTCATTAGTGGCAATTCATCAACAAGGGGTTCAATATTTTATCGTAAAATTTCTAAATACCTCTGAGATGTGGGAGCGCCATTATAAATGAACGGGCCGATAATCCTTTCCTTGAAAACACCTACCCACACACTAAATCCAAATCTTCCTTGACTTGTCTGCTCTACAATAGAATCACAATACAAATTGCTTGCTGCTTCTGCGTTTTCCCTGGTTTGTATGAAACTATCATATCCCATTTTTCATAATTCTCATACTTCATTGCAAATGTGTTCAAAAATTGAACATGAACCACTAATTGAAGAGCGTCATCACTGCTCAAATCAAAATATGATAGCTACCAGTGAAGATTTGCATTCTGTTTTATTGCCGCATTGTCCAAAGCCTACTTGGCCAAAGTGTGCTTTCCAAACCTTACATGAAAAAACCTAATACTTCTATTCCAAAGATAACTCTATCAAAACATCAAGTGTGCTACATTTTTAGAAAGGTAATTTTGAGCTGTATTGAATAATGCAAGAATATAAAAATGGTGTTTCTTGAAGAACTAGTTTTCTATCAATAACTATTGAATTCCCACATGAAAAAATTAGTTTTCACACCATTGAATTCCACCTAAAAATGCCTCAAGAATGTATTCATAGGAAAAAAAATTGACAGGAAAAAAGTTACAGTATCTTTTCGAAAATGCTCATTTTTGAAAAACATCATATAACTCAGAAACGATAGATATCAATATGCTGTTCACACCATCAAGTTTATAATGAAATTTGACCCACAGACACAGCCATCAGTTTTCATCTATCCAGTTTGAGAACAGGAGTTTTCCTTTAAAAGTGTCCAATTCAGCCCACTCTGTACATAATCTACACATCTTTTTGAAGAATTGACAGCTTTCTTTCTTCGTTCGAATGTTTCCCAAACTTTCTGTTGAAGATGGAGAAGTAGAAATATTGAAAGCCGTTACGAGAACAGTTCAGTTCGTTTTGATATTCATAAAGCTATGTCGGCACCAGTTTCAAAAAGAGATACCTGTTGCACATTTCTCTAGGATCACAAACAGAATCTCATTGCGAGATATTGGTATATTTATGTCAAGAATGTTCAAAGGCTGCCGATTCTCTTCAGGCCAATTTTACACAAGGATAATCACGAGAGAATTTCCAATAATAATTTCACCCACCAATGTGAACGTCAAATCAGAATATAATTAATATGTTTGATATAACGGATGCGGGAAATTACATCAAAGTGTGTTTTTGAAACCTTTATTAAAGTTGCTCATATTCATTAATTTGTATGTCTGAAGCAGAAGCGTCGCTATTCTGAAGTGTAATGATATTTCATTCTAGAATGAATCTTGATTAATGAAATTTCTCCTTCATTCCCGATGTCCGTTTCTGACAATAGAATTTTGGTAATCCGCCAATTCCAAATTTGATGGTTGCAATGGTTGATTTTCGAATGATTTTTTCGAACATAATTTTTTATGTTTCGGATAATTCCTGATCAATTACAAGATTTTTTCGTAAGTTCTTTTTCTTTCAAGAAGATGATGTGCATAAATAATTACTACTGATGAAAATATATCTACTGGAGGAATAATTTCGCTCATATCTTACAAATATTAATAACCACATGTGATACTAGAGTTCAGCAAATGTCTTCGGTATGCTATGCCTATTGTCAAGAGCCAATTGAAAAGAAGACGAATTCAGTATTCATATATGATTCATGTTGAGGATTTACCTATACATAGCGGAGATTATTACGGAATATTCACAGGCTTACTCATTGGTATGTGTGATTGGTAACTTGTTCATTCTGTGGTAATTCATAATCACTTTTGTCATATATTGGTTTGCTCATTTATCTTTATATATATAAAAACAGTATCCTTTTTTGTACCTTTTCGATCGACCTGCGATAAGCAGGACACATGGGCAGTTGACAAATTGGAGTGCGACATTAAACAGTTTAAATAACGTAGCGGTGTTATAATTTCCACACCTTAACATATAAAGGGCGCCGCGTACGCTGTCATAATTTATTTCAGATTACCCTAACTTTTTTGACAGTGAACTTTTGGTACTTTTCATGAAAAAACTTAATTCCCACACCTTTTCCAACTAAAAAAGGTACACCTCCTCAACAACACTTGAGGTGATCGTTTTTCGAGGTATTCACAATTTTCCATATCGATGCATATTACTTTATAGCCAAATTTGATTTCAATATTTTGTCACTCTCCGCTTGCAAATTAAGTTAATTAAATTGAGTAGGCTATGAAAGTTTGTTTATAAAAATAGAAGTTCGCTGTCACATTTTTAACTATTAATTGACAAATTCTCATTTTGGAGTTTATGAAGTGATTTTTTGGTACCATGCCCAACTTTACGAATGCTGATATGGTTTTTGTATACGGCTTGGCTGACGGAAATTCAAGTGAGGCCAGACGCATTTATCAAGAAAGGTATCCCCAACGCGTGACTCTTTGTGCAGCGACATTTGCGAATCTTTTCCGGCGACTTTCCGAATCTGGAAGCTTTGAAATGAATTCTGCAGTAGGATGGCTACGGGCTACAAGAACTGTAGAATTGGAGGAGGCGGTTCTCGAAGAAATTAGTGAACATCCAGAGACAAGTACAAGAAAAATTAGTCAAACTTTAAATGTGAGTCACATGATAGTTTACAGAATTTTAAAGGAACAGCATTATATCCTTATCATATTTAGCGTGTACAGGCACTTACCCTACGTGGTTTCCAACCACGTATCGAATTTGCTCAATGGCTTCAAATCACCTTCACAGATGAGGCTAATTTTTCAAGAAATGGTATCATGAACTTTCATAACAACCACATCTGGGCGGAAGACAACCCACATGCGATAACGCAAACTCATTTCCAAGACAGATTCTCTTTTAATGTATGGGCAGGCATACTTGGGGATTATTTAATTTGGCCCTATTTTCTTCCCTCACGTTTGAATGGAGATACTTACCTACATTTTTGGAACACGAGCTTCCCCAACTTTTGGAAGATGTTCCCATTGGTCTCCGAAATCACTCTTGGTTTGTGCACGATGGAGGTCCTGCTCATTTTAGTGTGATAGCAGTAAATTTTTCAGACGTAGCATATCCCCAACGATGGATAGGAAAAGGAGGCACTGAGCATTGGCCCCCGAGGTCACCGGACCTCAATTCAGCCGATTTTTTCTTCAAGGGACACCTAAAATCACTAGTTTACGCTAACATCATTGAAAATGAGGAAATGAAACGGGTGCGGAATTCTTTAATGAGGAGAGCAGAAGCTTGTATTACTGTTGGGGGTCGTCACTTTGAACAGTTGTTGTAAAAGGTGTTTCGTTCAATTTTTATATGTTTATTTTCCTAATAAATGACATAGTACTTCTCCGAATTGTTTTTTTTACAAACTCCGAAATGTAGCACTATTTAATTGAATAATTAAACTTGACAATTTTTTTTAATTTGGATTGAATAAGCAGTTCGATAATGCTCGGTTTAGAAGAAGTCTAAAACAAAATGGACGAATCCTTGCATCGACGAGTCCTTCAATAATTTTGACACAGTTAATGTTTTCTTTTTTCGAGTTGTTTTTTCTTGTATCCACTCGTTGAAATATCTTGAAAAGTCTATGTTTAGCCTTCATCTCAGATGGCATTATCAAACCATGTTCCTGACAATAAGGGGTTGCCACCTATCGTAATTGTCTTGAAGATATTCTACTTTTTTGTACCCTGAAAATATACAGAGTGTCTCACAGTCGGTGGTAGGTTAGACGTTTCTGGAAAATGCAACTCAGGATTTTTCTGATTATTCCACATCTTACATTTCCTTACCTGTTCTATTGGTCTGAAATATCTTCATCATTTTGGCGTTGCCAATTCCAACAAAAGTCCTAGCAACTTTCTTTCTTCAAATACAACATCCTGTATATTAACTCATTTCTGGAATTGTTTCTTCATCATTATACTTTTTGTGGATAATGTTCTATACCTATCTCCATCGGTTTTCGAGATGAAAAATAATTTGTGCTATATATGTTTCAAAACGTAATGTCAAATATGAAAATAATCATGAAATATTTCAAATTAATTTAAGCGAATACATGAATTGAAAAATGCTCCAACCTCAACTTCAATATACTATAACAAAAACACTCAGTATCCAAGATTCCCTCTTTTAATATTCCAAGTTTATAGACATCAAAAAATTGATAGGATCACATGATATAGAAATATAAAACAATCTCCAAATACGCAAACTTTGCACAGATTACATACTGAGCATTTTACCTTAGTACAGTGACCGGATCAAAGTTGCAATGTCAGCGTTTAAATCTTTTCAATGCAACTATT
>NW_019290045.1:97475-128973 GCF_000500325.1 Leptinotarsa decemlineata | reverse complement strand
AATAAAGCAATTAGTTACTTAGGTTAGAATCTAGGACAAACAAAGGAACAGGATTCTTGATTGAAAAATTATGGGTTTCTATTGGTTGATAATCTGTATCGTTATGAAAAATCTGTATCATAATGGATATCATTATGAAACGGATTATGGTCATATAAGTGTATTGTTAGAGTACGGGTGTAGAAAATAAATATTTATTGAGATATCAAACTACAAAAAGACATGACATTGAAACGACCAAATTTTTGAAACAACCGTATATGAACGGTGACAACAGTGATCAGATTGGCCACTATTTACCTGTGTATGAATCACTGTGGAAATTCAAAGTAATTTTCATGAGAAGAGTACAGTGTTGATATTTTGGAGCAGTGCCTCTGTTAATTTATTCCATGCCAGACACTCCAGTACTATCAGTAATGATATATTTGAGGAAAATTTCCAACCTTTCATTGCCTACGAATTGATTAAAGCTGCCTATATAGTAGACAATGGAAGTCCGAACTAGTGAAATTCATCACGAAACATTGTTAATCACCTTCAAACAAAAGAAGTCAGTTTGTTCAAATTTGTTTAAAAAAAGTTAATGGATCTATTAGTAAGCACTGCTCAGATACCTCACAACTGGAGTGCAACAGGGTAGTGTTTAGTCCCAATACTATTTTCTTTATTCATTGCTGACATAGAGGAAGTTTTACCTGAGTATAACATCACACTGTATGCCGATGACTCATCTTTTATAGTCTCCCAGAAATGCAGTGAAATGAATGAACCATCTTCTTGGTAAACTAGGATTATGGTTTTCAGCTTATTAACTACATTTCAATATAGAAAATACTGAGTATCTAATCATTCACACCAGACAAAGAATAATAAACAATTCGCTCTCAATCAAACTGAATGATTTGAATGAATATTATCAAAAAATCAACAACAAAATTTTTGGGAATAATCCTGAAGGACGATCTCAGCAACTATGAATAAATTAAATACAAAAATATATCAAATTCGATGTATGCGAAATGTGGTTGATATCGGCAGTCTGAGAAATTTCTACTTTGCTGAAATCTACTTTGCTAAATTCTAATTTATGGTATTTTACTATGGGGAAACTCTCCGGCTGCACAGCATCTATTTCTTATTCAGAAAAAAGCAATAAGGACTACAAAAAATGTATCATGCAGGAATTCCTGCAAGTCATTGTTTGCCGAATTGAATATTCTTCCTCTGGCCTGTCTTTATATAATGAAAGTTGCCTGTTATATTCATAAAATAAAAAACACTCTTCCCAGGCATTCGGACATGCATGTTTACCAAATCAGAAACAATCAGCTAATCTATCCAAATCATAGCAATATCCAAATAACATCAAACGGACCACTCTCAACAGGTGTAAGAATTTACAATCCATTATCCACTGGCAAAATTCAGCCTACACACTTCAAATTTCGAAACTCCATGAAAGCTTTCTGCAAGAAAATACCATTGATGAATTTTTAATGTAACTTTTTAAGCAAATAATTTATATTGCTGTTCTTTTTTGTTGTTTTGTAGTTACGTACGTAGTCTTCACAATATTTATATATATGTACTAAGACATTATATTCTGACATGTTCTATACCCTAATGAGTCCTTTGAATGAATAAACTGATTTGATTTGATGATTCGTGTCGGGAGTTATTTCGGAATATTCACAGGCTTACTCATTGGTATATGTGATTGATAACTTGTTCATTCTGTGGTAATTCATGATCACTTGAATAAAATGAATAAAAACTGTTTTGTCTAATTACCACTAGTTAATTACACTTATACGACCGGTTTCGGGTTTAACCCCATTATCAAGCATAAAACTGAAATGTGAAGTTTGAAAACCCGGTTATATTAGGAGTTTTTAGATGAGATGGAAGGACAGGTAGTTGAACGAACCAGGGTGCCAAATTTAAAATTCAACACTGAAGATTATAGGGGTTGCTAAACTCATAAATTCGTAAGACGTAAGACGTAAGACTGCGTAAACACGTCTGTTTGGACAGAAAATCTACAATGTACGAACATCTTCAAGGAACAAAACACAAAATAAGTGAAGATATCATAAAAATCCTACACATATATAATAAAGGGAAAAAATAAATTTGTCGATTTATGTAGGTCTCCACTCTTGAATGTATGCCTTTAAAAACCCCTATAATCTTCAGTGTTGAATTTTAAAGTTGGCACCCTAGTTCGTTCAACTACTTGTCCTTACGTTTTAACTAATACTTGATACTGATAATGGGGTTGAACTCGAAACTGGTCATATAAATAAAATCAACTAGTGGTAATTAGACAGAAATATTTTTATTCATTTGATTAAAGTTTTTCATTGGACATTGTCGAATTTAGAGGAAAACTGAACAACAACAATAACAACAGAAGGAAAGAGACAGCTCATCATATCATATTCAAGTATAAGGTACTGAATTACAAGAAAAGTATCAATGAAGTATCTTCATTAACTGGTGAATGAAATTGTTGGAATTAGTGTCATGGAAAAATTTGAGAAAACACGAGATGAACCGATGCTGCTGCAGTGTTTTCTGGAAGGAATCGATGGAATGGACGGTTCCCAAGCAAGTAATCTCGATTGCTATTGCATAGAAAAACACGTGTCGCGGTTTCGTAAACCTTTTGTTGTGAAAATCCAAATGAATTTCTTTTTTTTTTTTGAAAATCTTCAAATATTATAACTCAATATCATACAGACTCGATATCTGGAAGGTGTTTCATTCCAAAATTGTTCAGTTTTTTCAATTGCAAATTCAATATTTGTATACATTTTGCTACTGATATAAAGTTCAGTTATACTCTTGATTATCAAATAAGTGAACAAAAAATAAGGGATGAAATGATATAGAAAATGAATGGGATGTTACCTTTCCTTCCAACATACAGTGCATTTCTTAAAAGTCCCCTCTCCTTTTATTTTTTGAACGAATCAACTCAAAAAAATTGAAATTGGGGATAGTGAAATTAATGCATGAATACTTAATTTTGAAGTAAAATTGACAGATGATACTTTCGAAATGGCAAATGGACGTCATCTGGGAAAAAAATTGAATGAAACACATTATGTTTGAAGCTCCTGACAAATACTTCACAACCCTAGAATATGAGGTCAATATCTTCACCTACTACAAAATGGTGGAACATTCAATAATTTCCTGAAGACAATCACATTAATATCGATATTTCTAGAAATATTCCTTTTTATCTGCCGTGTTAGGAATCACTCGTTGAAAGGTAAGACCTCGTTAGTTCTTAGCTCGCACAAGTTTTTCAACTTCTCAGAGTTGTCGTTCGTATGGGGGCGACAGATGATTAACGGAAAAACAGATTTTAAACAGATTTCAAACAGATATGGCAATTCCAACAACGTGATAAGATTTGTTGAGTAATTTTTTGTTAATAAAAACGCCAAAAAATTTCAGTACGACAATGAACATGATTGTTCAGATAGAATATTCTCATTTAGATTTCGGTTTCACTAGTAGAAACGTACTACGCCAACAATCTCTAAAATGGTCAACTCTAGTTCATTGGAAGAAAAAATTGATGCGATTTTTATTTACGGTGCGACGCGTAACTTTCACGAGACTGAAAGGATTTTCAATGAACGTTTTCCGAATCGTAGAAAATATTTGAGGGAACTTGTATTCAAATTAACAACTACCGATAGTGTTTAAAAAATCTGTTTAAAATATGTTTTTCCGTTAATCAGCTGTCGCCCCCATACGTACGACAACTCTCAGAAGTTGAGAAACTTGTGCGAGCTAACATAACAAAAAGCCCCCAGGTCATCCGTCCATTCCGGAAGAACAGCAAGTGCAAATAATTGGTGAGATGGTAGTAAATCCTGAACAGTTTACTTATTCCGGCGCGAAGAGGAATTGGCATCATCCATACAGAATTAAAATGGTACACCATTTAACTTAAGATAACCCTGATCGAAAACAGAATTCTGCGAAATCATGACGAAAACCATTGCAAGGCATCCTACCTATCTCCAACAAGAATGGCCAGCCCGCTCGTCAGATTTGACACCTCTGGACTTTTTTCAAGGGGTTATTTGAAGCAAAAAGTGTACGAAACTGAACCTGCACCAATATTGGATATACGTCAGAGAATAATAAATATTTGTAGAGATATTGACGTTACTGTGTCGGATAGGCTGTTCATATGTCAAGAAGTTCAAGGCAACCATTTCAAGCATCTTCTGAATTGACGCCAAGCTTATTACCTCATGTTATGTAGTTAAATGGCAATGTATTCAGCCAATTATTAAAAGTTTCGCCATTTTGTAGTAGTTGAAGATATTGATATTGCATTCTATGTGAAGCATTTATTAGGAGCTTCAAAAAGATGTGTCATGATATCCCCCTTTCCATTTAATATTTTTCCAGATGGCGCCCAGTCGCTATCTTGAAAGTTTCATCTGTCAATTTCACTTTGAAATAAAGTATTCATGTATGGATTTCATTATCCCAAATTTCTATTTTTTGAGTTGACCCGTTCAAAAAATAAAAGGGGGGACATTAAAGAAATGCGTTGTATGAACAGACACTATTCAAATTCAGTTATTATTCATCCAGAGTTCGTGATGAATTTGTATTCACGATGGTTTACAAAATATAGAGCCACCGCTCTATTTCAAAAACTTCAAGACAATGGTACAAAAGTGAATGTAAATAATACAAAACTGTTTTGAAAAATCGTGAGGTATATCAGAGTCAACATTTGACAGAATATTGAAGAGAAAAAGGCAGTTTTATTCACACAATTAGGAATAAATGATTTTCCAAGATGATTGTCATTTTATGAATTTGTATTTATTTTAGAAAACATGTTCTTCGGAAATGCACTGAGGTCTCAATCTGCCTACTTAGAGACCTTAGTATAGTCATAGCTTCTTGAAAACGGCTTCAAAGTTGAAGTCGAAACGTCGAACAACTAAAATCACCAGAAGCTCGACCACTTTGAATTATTGAAGTTGAAACTGAATAGAAAGTTTTTTTTGTATAATTCAATGTGCATATAAAAGTAGTTATTACAAAAGTACTCTTTCTTTCGTGTAATTCAATGTTTACATGAAAGTATTTGTTTCGAAAGAGTTTTTTTCTTTCAATTTGTGTCTGAAAGTAATTTCTGTAATTTCTCTTGTATGATTCCTTTCCCATTAAACCGTTAATTTTCAAAGAAAATAGAGGAAACACTCTGAAGACTATAAATAAATTAATAATTCGGAAAAAAACTACTTTCTTGACTGATACCACGCTGGTTATTGAATTATATCCGACATATATTTATACAAGATACCTCACAGATGTAAGTTCTGCACTAATGAGGGGTAATACCTTGAAACTGGTCTGTAGGTGTTCTACTCGAATGATTTCAGTAAGTTCCTACTACTTGATGAACGGGAAACATCTACGAGACTAACCTCTGTGAGGTATCTTGCATAAATGTCTATCGGATATAATTCAATATCCAGCATGGTATTAGCCGGGTAAGTAGACATATTTATATTTCAGGATCTTATAACGAAATATTCAGGAGAGATACATACGTGTGTATCTCTCCTCGTTACAGTCTTCAGACACCTTTTGATCTCTGTTAGATCATTGGTTAGGTCAGGTAAGGTCAAAAGTTAGTGGGCCTATTCGTCCCTCAACCGCAACCCGCAAGGGTTTATTGTGGGTCACATCTATTCAAACTCGACCACATATACCAGCTTCTTGACGAATCCGATTCGTTCATATGGTGAGTGATTTTTCAGGTCAGATGGTAGAAGTGTGGTTCCACCAAACTCTGAAAACCTGATTCGGTCCTCAGCGGGCAGGCTCAAAGTATATGAACTTTGCCTGGTGTTAATAAAGTCCGAAACGTTGGCATTGAACTAAATTGTTTATCTACGAACATTTTTTATCCCTTTCCCAACCAATAGAAAAAACCGACAAAGTATATGCTCTGCTGTTTCATCATTTTCCAAACGGAATGTCTTTCGATAGTCCGAGTCTCTGCCTATGATGATTCAGATGACAGTGACCTGTGAGGAGGATTGTGGGACATCGTAGTTCATCCCTACTGTAGCCCAACAACTGTTTGCTTTCAAGCTTCGAAGGCTGAATGAACGCCTTGGAGTGAACCATTCCTGAAAGATTTTGCCAGAAGTCTAAAATCTTCTTGCCACCCAGGTGTTCAATGTTAGTTTGACGAAAACCAAAGCAATGCCAAAAACAGGTTCTAGTACGATGCAGATACTTGCAGTACCCTTAGAGTATTGGTTCATGGGATATTTGTTTCCCGCTTGGAGCTTTGTCAACGATATGGAGCTGTTACTTGTTGAAAATCTTGCACCTATCCAAACTCGACTAAATAAACCCAGCTTCTTGATGAAGCCGATTACGTTATATGTTGAGTGATGTTTCGTGTCAGATGGTGGAAGTGTGGTTCTACCAAACTCTGAAAACCTAATTCATTCCGCAGTGGGCAGGTACAAAGTATATGCTTTGCTGTTTCATCATTTTCCAAACAGAGGTGACACATACTTGTCTTTCGACAGTCCAAGTCTCTGCATATGATAATTCAGACGTCAGTGACCTGTAAGGAGGTTTGTTAAGGTGCATATTCACCAAAAAAGCGAGCATGAGCGAGCATTCGTGTATGTTTCCTCGTGTTTGCTCATGTTCGCTCGTGTTTGCTCGACATATTCATGTCTCGTCCACACCAGAGCGAATATCTTCAAGTTCGTAGTCGTAGTTGATCCATCTACTTTGTGCGAGCACCTTTTGATGAACCGCCTTCTTCTCAATCTTTTCTGAAAGCGAACAAGCATACATTGGCTCGCTCTCTAGCCCGTACTCACAAGACGATTATTGATGCAGAATGCTCGTTCACTCTTGTTCGCTCTTGTTTGCTCGTGCTCGCTTTTTTGGTGAATACGCACCTTTAGACACCGTAGTTCATCCCTACTGTAGTCCAACAACTGTTTGGTTTCAAGCTTCGAAGGGTAAATGAATGCCTTGGAGTGTGCCTCCCAAGTAGGAGGCGACTTCAAAAAATCAAGTCGTTTTTATGTTAAAAAAAACTAGTGTTTTTATTATAAAAAGTTAGAAAAAAATGGGTGGCAGCATTGCTTTGTGCAAGACCGCTGCGCCCCCCGACGAAGCTCCTGTTAACCAACAGGAGGAGCATTGGTCATATGCGTCTGAAGATAGGAAGCAACGACCATCTAAAATAGAGAGAGAGAGAATGCGTAACTAAACATACCAGTCAAAGTGGTCGAGCGATTTTTCAACACGCTTTTATATATTCTTTAGCGAATTTAACCATTCAGTTGATACACACCGCTTGTCAAGAGGTGACAATAAATACGACAGATACAGTCGGGAAGATAATCTGAACATATTCAAAGTCAAGTGAATTTGTTGATGAAACGTTTCGTGACAAGGGTGTAAAGTAAGAACTGTTTGAAATACCCTTCATCATCTAGATATTTGCTAAGTCAACCCTAGTGGAATGTAACGAAATATGTTTCACCAGTGACGTTCTCTGAAAGTTCAATTTCATCAACCTACTCACAATCTTTTAATATCCGAATATCATATATGAATAAAATATGTGCTGAAAATATAATCTGCATGTATCAACTTGACCGTCTTCATTTTTACATTTATCGAATCTAAAATATAAATTTTCAGTAAAGTTTTTTCAACCTGACAAAAAATACTTCAACAAGATGAAATTTTTCAAAACGTTCAGTGTGATGTTTCAGAATTTTGGAGTAACATTGCATAGAATGTTTTGAAAGATCAGAAATCTGAAATATAGATTAAATACCCACTGAAGTCAAAATATTTGGACGAGCTACAAAAATAGGTTTTCAAAATTATGCAAAAAATTATAAAGAAAAAGAATTTGAACAATCAGAAAATTCAACAAAGTGATCTTTCTCTTGAAGATGATCACTTGGTGATCGAAACACCTGTCAAGGTGTTGAAATAACGATTTGTTGTTGGGAAAAAACTCCAGTAATAAATCCGTCAAAGTGAAAATCATACAATAAACTGTATGAGTTATCATGTCAAAATGTCCAAATGTCATCTATGTGAATACATATACTGGATGTTTTTCGAAAATTCCGTTAAGGGTCACATTTGACCTCTCTTCTTAATAATGGAAACCAGGTACGATCTATTTCCACAGAGCTATTTAAAATGAACAATACTAATTTTTTCTCACATCTGGGGGTATTTCGATTTTACCTATATAACTTTTTTAGGAATAAGGTATATTGTGATTACAATCTTTCGTTTTATGAATCGAATTATTGAGTTTAGTTTGTGTCAAAAGAGATCTGTGTTGGTAGTTCTAAAAGTTCTTACATTATATTCATAACCGATGCATCTCAATTTCTCAGTCAAAACTAGAAAACAAGACGAATTATTGATGAACGTATTCCAAAAACACTTTATTGTGAGATTTTCACTAAATTGTTTTACAAAAACGCAACACGTGTTTCGCCATACAATGACTTCATCTGGCGTGTCTTTCAACTAATTCTACACATTCAATACTAAATATATATATANCAACAAAAAAACTTCACCAAACAACAACCAATAAAAAAAGCAATTAATACGTCATAGTGGTGGGGGGAGGCCGAGAATCAGCTGTAAACAACTACTGTGAGGTAATGTGTGAACCATTTTAATACTTTATAACCTAGTCCATACTTATTTAATTCAATTAAAAGTAACTCAATGTTGACCGTCTCGAATGCCCTTTTGAAATACAGAAAGACAACACCTATAACACGTTTTTTAGACAGCTCAACTTTCCACGAAGAGATTAGAAATTGCAATGCAGTTTCACATGAATGGGATCCCCTAAATCCAGATGAGAGTTGTTAATTGATATGAATTCGAAAATAATAAGTGAAATGTCAACAGGAATGAAAATGTTGGATATAGGAATAGATAAAAAAAAGTATTTCAAGTTTATTCAAAGTTCAATATTCATTTATTTATTCATAAGTTTTGACATTATATGCAGTATTTCAGTCTTAGTAATCTTACTAATACATTCATTCATTCATTAGAAGTCAAAATATTTTGTTTCTTTAATTTTCTTTGAAGATGAACGGTTCAATGGGAAATAAGGGTTTCGACTTTCTTTTTTATCATCATACAAGAAATGTGGGAAACTTCTGAAGGAAGAAAGCAATTTCATAATAAAAGTTCTACAAAGATATGTAGATCATGCACAGAAGTTACTTTCAGACATAAACCGGTGAAAAAAAACTTCCTCGAAACAACTACTTTCATATAAACAATGAATTACACGAAAGGAATAATACTTTGGCAACAACCACTTTCACTAGCTCCGCTTTGAGAGCGCCTTGAGGAATTTCCTAGAGTGCTTCTGAAAAAAATATGAACAATGGATTATTCGCTCAGAAAATGACACAGTGTGTCGAAATAGCTGATTGCAATAAATGATAGTGTTGTGTAAATTGTGAAGTGTTATTTTCACATCACCCATTCAATAAAAATGGAAATATGTATTGCAAAAGACGAATGAATAGTGTAGGTATTTGATATACTATGTCATGTTGAGAAAGTCTGTTGAAGCGAGATTTCTGACTACAAAACTAATTGCAAAAACACACAAAATGGATCTTGAACACAATAATCGTTCTAGTCTCACTGAAATATGACTTTATGGCCTTCCAATATCACACACTCAACAGTAGACATCATATTTGGGATTGATAGGACATGTGTTACGCAAACAATCCACAATAGTTCACTCTGGAACATTTTTCATCGTAAAAATGCCGCCTCTACCTTCAACTCCCTACGAATGAAAGGTACAACTCCTAATTTTTCAAATAGGAAGTATAGGTTTGTGATATACCGTTTGAGAAGTCTCTTCATTGTCTATTCGAAAATGTTATCGCATTCGACTTTATTGCAATACTTAGGATAAAATGAATTAAAATCATGTAGTTACCGAAATTCAATAAAACACACTCAGGAAGTAGAATATAATGCAAAACATAATTAAATATAGAATACGAAAAAGAACTATGGATGTTAACGAAGTAGATGTTCAAAATATTCACCTCGTTTGTGCAACATCCTAATCTCAAATAAAACTGTCTTATAACCATATCGCAAGCATTACTCATTCTTTCAAGTCATTCAAATCTGAAGATTCAGTTGTGTATGCATTACTCTTCATATATCACCATAAAAGCAAATCTAATGATGAAAGATCAGATGATGGCGCTAGCCATTCAAGGGATCCTCGCCTCCGTATCCACCGATTGGAAAACGTTGTATCCAGGTATTGCCGGACATTAAGTTGGTAAAGTAGTGATGGTCCATCCTACTGAAATCATATCGTATTCACTGGAACTTGAGGGTTTCCTGGATCAGGATATAAATTTGCTAAAGTTGGAATGACATCATTTTGAAGTAGTGCCAAATAATTATCGCCATACATGTTGCCCTCAATGAAACAGGGGCCAATGATATGGTTTCCTAGAATCCCTGCCCAAACATCAACCTTTTGAGGGTATTGCGTGTGTTCTTCTTTCATCCAGTGAGGTTTTTCCGTTGATCAGTAGCGGCAATTTTGCCGATTAGCATGACCGTTGAGAGACAAAGTATACTCATCATTCGCTCACAAAAATAAGTTCTTTTATCAAAATCGTCTTCCATGAGCTCCTGAGTAGGTATCATTTCATAGGGATATATTTTATTTCCTTTCAATATGTTTACTATCCATATATGGCTAACATTGAATGTAGTGGATGCCAGTCTACTCGATGCATGTGGGTTTTTTCAAACTGAAGCATCACATCTGATTTGAGTTCATCACTCATTGCATTGGCAGCTGCTTTTTTCATCTGTCTCACATGACCAAGCTCGCGAAACTGCTTCTCTATTCTGCTTATTGTTCCTTGAGATATGGGTGGTAAATTAGGAAATTTCTCATGAAATAGGCGAGCTACTTCCTGTTGTGTTCGAGTTTCATCTCCGTAACCAGTTATTTGTAAAACTGTTATTTTATGCATTTCCGGTAATCTAACCATTTGTCAGACTTGAAGTTAACGAACATAAAATACACTGTATACGGCCTTTATAAGGAATGGACGGTAGAAAATCTATTGACTGAAAATTAATGTTTGTCCAATTATAAAGTGACCTTCAATTCATATCAACATAAACTTTTTTTTAGAAATGAAAGATGGATGTTGCGCTACTGATCATACAATGTAGAATAGTCATCTTGTATGGCACAAAATTAGTGCTTTTGGAACGGAGGATAAATTGACAAGAGCCGTTTTCGTTTTACTGCACATTCAGTTTCGAATTTAATAAAGGCGACTCCTTATCCGGATCTATTTGATATAAAATGGTTCTTCGCCAAATTCGAAGTGAGTATTTCGAGCTTTCATAAGAATTCCGTACCGGAAGCTTTGAACGATTTTTCTTCCATTTACCAAAGCAAAATTGAAAGTAAATCAGGTTTGTGTTGACGAAAATGTATTCATGGGAAAGTTTGGAGTTGCAATTCGATGGATATTTCAAAATACCGTACAGGTAGTATATAGTTGGATGATTTTACGATAACGGTAGATTTAAAATGTATTTATTTCAAACCTCAACATAAGAGAAAACACGTTTTTACGAAACTCCAAATGCTTGGAATGAAAACGTGAAATCGGGAAGTGAAAATGAATGTAAACCATCAGAACTTGTGATGTGGCATGTAAATTAATATCCTAATAATGAAATGATAGTGGCAAGAACCCAAAACAGCTTGCATATTATTAGTTCGGACTTTCATTGGCTAATATGATATAAATTGATTTGAAATCTCTGCAAGAATCTATTAAAGTTGAAAAAGATTCGCTAGAAAGTAACAGTGATATCAAGCAAGAAAACTGAAATTACAATGGAATAAAGTACAAGCAACAATTGAAAATTGAACTATTAACACGAAAAGAATGAAAATTTAAAAAACATATTAAGAAGAAATGAAAATTGAAAGTTAAAAGATTTCAAGCCAAGTGACTTCATGACTTTTCGATTGTTAGTATCCACAATCGTCTACGGGTGATGACATGTTGTGGATACTAACAATCGAAACGTCGTGAAGTAACTTGGCTTGGAATCTTTTAATTTCAATTTCTTCTTAATATTTTTGAAAATTTTCGTTTCGTGTTCATAGTTCAATTTTTAATTGTTGCTTTTATTGTGGAATTGGCCGCGGTGGTAGTGCGCCCGATCGGAAGACCGTGGGTTCGATTCCTGCCTCGATCAGATATTTTTCTCGAGAGAATTTATCTGGTTGAAACTGGGATGATTCTTCAACCGTGTTAGGAATCACACGTTAAAAGGTAATACCTCGTTAGTCCTTAGCTCGCACAAGTTTCTCAACTTCTGAGAGTTGTTATTCGTATGGGGGGTGACAGCTGAATAACGGAAAAACAGATTTTATTTTTATTTCATTGTAATTGCAGTGTTCTTGCTCAGTATAGTGTTATTTTTAATCTATTTTTTTTATTTTTTTAGATTTTTTCAGGGATTTCAAATCAATTTATATCATATTAGACAGTGGAAGTCCGAATCAATGAAATGCACCACGAAACAATGTCAACCACCAACAAACTACCAACCAAACAAACCAAAATAGCTTCATATCTAATTCGTTTGTTTGTTTGTCCAGTAGTTTGTTTTTCAACTACTGAATATTCAAACTATCCGAAACTCAATGACATAACAAAAATAGGGAATTCCAGGGTGTTTCTTGTTATGAACAACTGAAAGTTGTTCATCTCAATAATTCACAATAATACGTCGTGAGACAATGTTGAAATTTTGAAAAGATTATAAATTCACATTGTTTTGTTTTCGGAACTGCCAAATGAAAAGCAACAATCTATATGTATGAAAGCCTAAAGGAAAATATCAGACTGGTCAAAAAAATCACCCCTACAACTTCACAGATTAGAAAGAATGTACCTGAAATGAAAATAGTTGTCTTTGGCTCGTTATGTCCCATTAGGTATCCTGGTGACCAATATTGCGAAGAGAAAGCGGCTCATCCTTTCTCATTTTTGTAGAATTGGTGTGGAAAGGAAATACAAATAATTTCATAAGCTGCGAAATATATTTCTTTGTTGTTCCTTTGTAACGTCTACACTTCGTTATTTTCGGTGGGTAATAAAAGTGTATGTCACTTAACAGACAGAATGAGATCAATATTGCTCATGCGTGTTTATTGGTTGTGTCACAAAATTCTGCCACAATTTGAACTGATATGAGCTATTCACAATTATTGAGGTTGTATTTTGTCAAAGAACGTGTTTTCTTGAGAATTATAGGTAAGTAATCCGAGGATATTCAGAAGCTTTTCCAAATCTTTATAATCAGTTATTACATCATATTTGAGATCTTTACCTGAATTATCTGAGGAGAAGTGAAAACGTTATAAGTATGTCTTTTTCGATACTTTCATATTTCAAGTATTATTCGTCTCCGTTGTCAGATTGCAAAAATACACAGTGGTTCTTCCTAATGCTATTTTTCTATTAAACGAATTCTATTTAACGAAATCTGGCCGGTTGGATCGGACATCAATTGTGTCGATCCTGGAGAAGCTCTTGTACAATTGAACAAGAGTTACGATTTGTGAAATTTTTCACATTCAATCGCATGATTGACTGTGAATGATTTTCTGGGTAAGTCTTAAGTAGTTCATTTCATTTATGAAATGAATAACTTCAAAATTCAAAACATCTTTGAATTTTTGTTTTAGCACTATAGGATAATCCTTAACACGCTCTCATAGCGGTGCCTGTGCGAAAGTAGTGATTCACATTGGATTTGAATCGCTGGAAATTAAATCCATGTGAAAAAAAGTTCTCAGGAAGTTTATTCCGCGTAAACGCAGTTCTCCAGATGGAAGAGTTCTTAAACAGTGAAGCTCGAGGTGTATTGAGTTGAACCTCAAAACGATGAGCAGCCACAGTCCGTCGCGAATTTATGATATGTACCGCTCTTGGTGGAATCAAATGTGCTAAGTCACTCGAACACTTCCCGTGAAAGTGTCTATAGAAGAGGGACAAATCTCCAACCTTTCTTCGATGTTCCAGAATATCAAAATTGCAAGTAATGTTCGCGTCTCCAACCATGCGGATGGCTTGTTTCTGGATGTAATCCAGTAGCTTCAGGGTATGTTTGGGGGCGGAGCTCCATACATGAGAACAATACTCCAAAGAAGCTCTGATCTGAGCTTTATGAAGCATCAAAAGTTGCTGAAGAATGTACCGGTTTCTGGTACGCAACAGTGTTCCAAGCTTTTGAAAAGCAGCCTTTACAATTTCAGCGACATGATTGTGCTAATATTGGTGTCCATTTTATTGTACTTGTATCTACACCCATATTAGAATGATTTCAACTCATATTCAAGTGCTTTTCTTAGTAGAGTGACATGCAAAGTTGTAAACCAATCTCCGTTATGGTATTAACAAAGGAAGTTATTGTTTTCCTGTAGGCAGTTGCCAATGATTTCAACACTAGTTTTACCAAGCTGTTGGGTAATACCTACTGAAATTTTCACCTCGCGTTTCCACATTATATTTTGAAATCTATATTTTCTGTAAATTTCTGAGGGTATAGTTGTTGCTTCAAGCAAATATGAGAAATAAAAATTTTCTACTCATTAGATCTATTTCTATGTTGATTTCGTGATATAAAATGTCATTAAATGATTGTTCTAGAAAATAGAAATGAGTTTCTGATAATCCAGCTGTGCATAAAATTGATATTTCAGAATTTCATTCACCTTTTCTGATCTGTTTGTATTATATTTATTTTCATAATTAACGCTTTTTCGAAGTGATTCAAGAGATCTGTCAAGTAACAACGTATAGAAGCAAATAAAATTCCAAATACAGTGCACACATACTCACAAGTACTATTTCCTTCAACGTTGCATATTTTTCACAATTTATTTTCTGAAAATCATGAAGTTTTTTCCAGAGAAATTTCACACGTAGATAAAATATACATTAACATATCGTTTTTGAATTCACGGTTGAAAATTTCTACAATACTACAAATCGTATTAGTAACTTTCTGTTTTCCTCACCACTGAAAATGAGTATGAATCCCAAATTGCGAATCACATGATAAAAAAGCTGTGAGAGAAATCTACCACCTGGGGCTCTCCATGAAAATGCTTTATTTCCATTGCTTTTTGCTGAATTCTCCTATTATTGCTTCCATTTGGATGTATTTATTCGTGGAACTCATTGAAAGAGTAATTGAAAGTGATGTGTTCGACAATTTGTGTAGTATTTTAGTATCATGAATTCCATAAGTCTCTGTTTGATTTACGGTTTTCGAATGAATGATAGATACATATCGAATGCAGATTCCGAACGTTATTTTCATTATTCAAAATTTTATGTCAACACCTGATTTTTTCACGATAAGAGTGTGTTTGAAATAATATCGCTTGAAGAATTTGAGTAACATTTAATGAATAGTTCATAAAATCCCAACACGTGTTTTACTGACTAAATTCCACTGAATTAGTGTTTAATATAGAAAAATTTGTATCATATGATTTTTGAATATCATCAAGAATTGACATGTAATAAACTAATAAACAATGTAGTGGTAGTAGTAGTCTTTATTGAATAGGAAATATTCTTAATATTCACAATACAAAGTTTTAATTCTACAATAAATGATTATTAAATAAACACTATATCAAAACAAAATACAATAAATGAATCCATGAGTAAATGTAGAATAAAATACCTCACTAACAATAAATAAGGTAAGATTGAGATAATATAAATATCAAAACTAAATAATAGACTCAATTCAGCTGAAAATCTATAATACAATATAACTACATTCATAAAAATCACAGATATTTTGAGAGATTTTTTTTAAACGATACAAGTGTCACATTCTTTGATTTCATTTTGAAGTATTCGTGGACCTCATGATTATGATTAAACTTGAACTGTTTGAAATAAGTTGGCATCAAACCTTTGACAATTTTAAAAATGAAGATCATTGCTGAGATAGTCAACCTTTTGGTTGCCACTGTAAAGTCTCTAACATATGGGTTATTGGGGTATATCTATTACATTTTAGGATTAATCTCATCCCACGATTTTGAAGTTTTTGAAGAGAGGCTTTCCTGTTATGGTCTAATAGAAATAGTATTGTAGAACAACAATCAAAATGTGTTTTAATGATACTATCAAAAACTGCCAATCTTGCTTTCAACGATATGTGAGCAGCTATTCTTGAGAAGAAAAAGAGTTTTTTAGATTTTTTTTTCTGTATTGATATAAAGTGTTCCTTATATGTTAAATTTTCATCCAATACAACCCCAAGGTACTTGAATTGTTTTACAATTTCAATTTTTTTTTGTATTTTCTATAATTAAAGTTATGTTATCTTTATCTATATTTTTTGTCCTATTGTAATTAGAAATGATCATAGCTTTTGTTTTTTGTACATTAAGTTTCAACTTATTTCCCTTCAAGTATTTTTCAAGGTTAATTAATTCTTCATTGATTTTTTGAACAGACGTCTCCACACAATCACCACTAACTGCTAACAGCATATCATCTGTATAAAGATTAATAAATTCACAATTAACAGTATAAATAGTAGAGGTCCCATTACACTACATTGTGGGACACCTATATTTATTTGTCTTCTAGTAGATCTGTTTTCTATCACTCAGGTAGCTTTTCAACCGTCTCAAAGCAGTTGATTTAATTCCATATGTTTTTAATTTCTGCATTAGAATACCTCTATCTATTGTTTCAAATGCTCGTTTTAGATCAACGAACACTGCCACCATATACTTTCCTTCATCCATCAATTGGTTCCAACTAGTGACTGTCAGTTGTAAGGCTGTTTCACAAGAACGTTAACTATGAAAACCTGACTGGTTTCCTAGGAAAATGTTGTTAATATTTTTGTGTTCAATGAGTTGGTTATGTGCTGCTCTTTCAATCACTTTCTCAACATCTACTAACGTGTTGATCTGAAATTCATTGCATCATTTGAATTTTTGACTTTTGGAATTGGTATCATAATGGATGTTTTTAGGATGCGTTAATAAGATTTAATAGGTGAAAACCACAAATGTCAATGGTATTTTTTATTATTTGACCATTCAGAACATCATGTGTATTACGTTTACTTTCCAGGGTAGCAATTATATTTTTAAGTTCCTCTAGACTTATTTCACTAAAGTTTTCAAGGTTAGTTTTTATTTCTGGGAGATTGGTGGACCATTCTTTATGATAATTTATGGTATCAATTATATCACCTATATTCGATATGAAATATTCATTCAAACAGTTTGCAATATATTCTTTGAATTCAAATTTCATGACTGTATTTGTAAATGCACGATTTTCATTTCGTGGTTTAGCGTTTTACACATTTGTTGAGAATCTACATAATGGGAATCAATTGCATTTTCATAATAACGTTTTCTCTTCAATCTAAAACTGTTAATAACTTCATTGCTATATATTTTGTTCACAGTAGAAATCAGATTCAATAAATAAAATTTCAGTTATATCCGACCATTTAGTAAATTTTTCGAATTGTCAAATATATTTATTCAGGAAGATAATGGAAGATTTTTGTAGCTCACGAACTGATTTTTTCAAATCATTTTTTGTATTAACCTTATACGAAAATCACCACGCCATATATATCCGACTGTCCAAAATACCTGCCATACCTTACTCAAACATGTTATTTTCCAGTATTCGAAAAACTATTTCTTTCAGTATGGCAGTTGAATCGTGGTCAGTTTATGATTTCGTGAGACAAAATTATATTCGCCATACTTCTAGTGCAGTAAAAAAGTGGTGCCATACTTGAAAAATAGTATTTTTCAAGCGTTTTCAAAACACGCTTTAGAAACCGTGAAATTATTTTTCACTGTATGTCATAAATGAAATCAGATTTTTCTAACACGAATATAAGTTGAAAAATACGCCATTCTGTATGCTAAATGTACTTGAAAATTTTGCATTTTTCTTGTTCCATAACCATGAATATACCAATTGCTAATAACAACAGAAAAAATTAAAAATACTGGTGTCCCTCAAGGGTCAATCTTGGGACCTGTTTTCTTTATAATTTTTATCAATGATATGGTGTACTCATGTCCCAATGCTGAAAAAATTGTCATATATGCTGGTGACGCAAATATTCTCTTATCAGATAATGAATTAAAAAATGCTGTTACCAGAGCAAGCATTTGTGGCAATGATTTTCATAAATGGTGCTTGTTTAATGGACTATCAGTTAACCTACGAAAAACATTCTTTATGGTATTCACAACAAAAAATATAAATCGTGATATGATTTTTTTAATACGAGTGAATCATAAATCAATAGGACAGGTAAATTCCATTAAATTTCTGGGTATCAAAATAGACAAAAAAATGGCATGGTAATCTCATATTGATGATCTAACAAATAAATTGAGTACAATTTGTTTTATTATCAGACAATTCGAGGGCACACTATCATTAGACATACTTAAATTAGCATACTTTGGATTTGTACAATCTGCATTGAGCTACGGATTGATTTTTTGGGAAAATTCAGTACATATGAATAAAGTCTTCATCAATCAAAATAAAATAATTAGATGTATGGCTGGTGTAGCTCGTGGAACCGCTTGTTGAAACATATTCAAACAACTCTCAATTCTAACAGTCCCTTCACTTTACATTCTTCTGATTATCATTAATGTCAAAAAAGAAGAAAATAACCTGAGTAGAAGATGTGATTTACACAAATTCAATACGAAAAATAGTGAAAGCATCCACCAGCCATACTCAAGATTGAGCATTGGTCAGGATTCTCACATATACCAAGGAATCAGGTGCTATAACCGACTCATGAATATATTCCCGCACTTGAACTCAGCGAGTGCAAATGTGTTCAAGGATAATCTGACTCGTTATCTGATAAATCAATCATTTTACTCCATTGAAGAGTTTTTAGACGCTACATTGTAGAGAATTTTTATCTAATTGTTTGTATATTTTCTATATTTTAAATTATATATTTCTGAATTTTATTTATTGCTTTGTGACTAGTTTTTTGCATGTATATATGTATTCTCTTGTATGTATATGTAAATTCTTCAGTGATGAATAAATAAATTCTAATTCCAATTCTAATTCAAAAGTGTTCTTATTTTTAAGAATATGGACACATGTTTCGAAAATGAAGAGACACGGAAGCATTAAAACACGAAATGATTATAGCTCTACACGATTTTCTGTTAGAAACTCTCGCGATACTCCTCAAAATTCGTTTTTGTGCATTAGAAATATCTTTCGCATCACTTGGTGATCGAAACACGTGTCGAAGTGTTGAAAATAACGATTTGTTGTTGGGAAAAAACTCCAGTAATATTCACCAGCTGTTTCACTTTTAGAACAGATCGTAAATTGATAATGACATATTATTAAGAACTCAGTTTGAAAGATAATTGTTGGCGATAGAATTTTTAAGATAGACGTTCATCCAGAGATGCTCCCAAGAACGTAACCTCTGCATGTGTATTCTGCATAGAAATTTCACCAATTTCGACTTCAAAATCATCAATATTTTTTGTGAGTGAAATCTTAACATCTGAGTTTTTTGGATGTTGTAAAATAGGTTTCTACTATTGAAAAAAGATGAAACTGCATGAGTTGTTCCAATACATTTCCTAGGTATTCATTATCCGTAGATGACAGAAACAATGAAAAGTTGTCAGCATACACAGTATAATCAGCAGATGTATGTGAATCCAGATGATCTTGGACCCAAGATCGATCCCTGTGAAATAAGATATTTAAGAGAAAGGTTCATAACTCAACATTTGGAATGTGAAAATTCTAAATTGTTGCTCGATCAATAGGTAGATTTGTATTGCTCCTATTCAATGAATTTTGTTTGCAACTAGGAAATTCTTAATTTAGACAAACCTTAGAAGTAGGTAAACTGATGGCTCAGGTAAAAATTGTTATTCGTTATTCTTCAGTCTTATGAGTTGTTCCTAGATGATCGAATATCTTAGTTATAGGTATTCATAATAATTGAAATTACTCAACACGACACATAATTTGTATAAACAGTATTTTGACACCCGATAATATTATCGTATAACGAAACATATGTCGCGGTTTTGTAAATTTTCGGGTGAAAATCTCACATGGAATTATGTTTTTTGAAAACGTTTGAATTGGTGTAATTTTTCAATATAGTTGTCACAATTCTGAAGGTTTGAATAAACGAAACATTTGTGAACAAATTCACGACAAACCCACCAGAATTAGAGAAAAACCAAACAGTGTTCTTCTCCGAAAAACTAATCTGTTCTCAGAATATTTCCCTTTCAACGCTAGATCCTCTACATCAACAATCCACCTGAAGGATGTAGAAAAAACTCTACCTCCTTCGACTAATGGAGAAAACTTGTTCAGTGATGGTGATGAGAATTATAACTTCAATGTGAGTGTATTTCATTTGAACATTCGTCCTCTTAAATATGAACTGGAAAGGTTACAAGTCTTCTTAGATGACCTAAGTTACGATGTAGTGTGCCTCTCTGAACATTGGCTCGACAAGGAATGCCTCAAGTTGTGCAATATCCCGGGATATAATTTGATTTCTCAGTTCAGTCGTCAAAAGAATATGCATGGTGGGACAGCTATATATATGAATACAATGAAAGTTCTCAAGGTGAGACCGCTAAAATTAGGTTTCTACTGTATTGAAAGATATATAAAAGTTTGTGGAATTGAGCTGTTAGCTACTCACACTGCTATTGTTACACTTTATCGATCTTCTTGTGTTTCCAACTGTGCTAGTTTCTTCAGTAAACTTGAAGAACAGTTGATTCATCTTCATAACAATTTTTCAAAAATAATCATTTTGGGGGATTTCAATATTGATTTTCTAACACCTAGTTCGAACAGATCTAGCTTGCTTTCTATTTTTCATTCTTATGGACTGGAATTCATAATTTCTGATTTCACTTTTTGCATGATTATGCAAAAAGTTGTATTGATAATATGATTACTAATATATCCGATAAAGTCTATTATGAAACAGTTACTATCGACCCATGTTCATCTGACCACTATGACCAATATATAAATATAAAATGTATGTAAAATAACGATAAATTAAGCTCATTACTGATTTTTGTCATAAATAATACCTTTTAATCGTACTAGTATTGTGTATTATCTATAATTTGCCACAACCTTCAACTCTACTGCTTACTATATTTTGATTCTGCTATCAACTGGTAACGTAAAATTTAGATATGACAACGCGCTTTACTCTCAATCATTATTGGTTTTATTATAGATGATAATTTGAACTGGTTAGAGCCCATTGAACAACTTAGCATTAAACTGTCGAAATACACATTTCTTCTTTAGAAATTGAAAGATATAATCTCTCAAAAGGTGCTATAATCAGCTTACTACGCTTTTTTCCATTCTCACATATCAAATGGAAAATTCTCTGGGGAAATAGTACTAACGCAAATAGGATATTTATATTACTAAAAAAGGCCGTGAGGATATTAGACTCCTGTAGACCTCATATTCTTTCGATGAAAATAATGACAGTACCTTCTATTTATCTATATCAACTTTTGATAGATATTCATAAAAATGAAACAACAATAAACAGAAATTGTGATTTCCACGATCATGAGACTAGAGGATGTGATTTGTTGACTGCCAGTAGATTCAGATTGAAAAAGTCAATCAGAAACTCTATCGATTTCAACTTATACAATATTCTACCTCCCCATGTCAAAAAGTTAAATCAATACTTGTTCAAAAAGTATCTGAAATATCTGTTGATTTCGAATTGTGTTCATTCTACTGACGAATATATAGCTGTCCTATCCAGAGAAACACAAATAAACGGCGAAACAGTATAATATTCATTCTTGGGTAATAATGTATGTGATCATATATGTGACTTATCTTATTTGTATGTAAAAGATCAAATCAAATCATCGTCAATATATTCCATTGACTTTTTAATAAGATAGAAAGTATTCTTCATATAACTGTTACCATTTCCAGATAAAGGTTTGAAAGTTTTTGATATAGAAATCCCATTGAACTTCCAATTTTCATTCGTGTACTTTTGGTAAACCCTGAAAATGTAGAGTTTTACTATAATGGAAAATGAGTCGAGTTTTGTTTTTGTCAACATGTTTTTGTGTTTTTGTGAAGTTCTGTATATTTTTTGTTTCACTAACTGTATACGTCTACATGTACTTCATATTTTGTCTATAAAATATGTTCCGTTAATTTATACCTATTCAAATACAGAACTGTGGCATCACCTTTATTTGTGGAGGAATTTTGATATTGCCGTCTGATCTAAGAGATTTAATTCGAACAGATCTAGCTTGCTTTCTATTTTTCATTCTTATGGACTGGAATTCATAATTTCTGATTTCACTTTTTGCATGATTATGCAAAAAGTTGTATTGATAATATGATTACTAATATATCCGATAAAGTCTATTATGAAACAGTTACTATCGACCCATGTTCATCTGACCACTATGACCAATATATAAATATAAAATGTATGTAAAATAACGATAAATTAATACTGAGAAAAAGATTTATCACCGAAAACGGTTTGAAAAATTAAAAAAATCTCTTGATGAAGTTGATTGGAATATTTTCTGTGAGCTAAGTTCGATTGAGGATATGACTGGTTTTCTAATTGATTATTATATACGATTAATAAACGTAAACTTACCTCTCAGGAATGTGTCTAGCATGTGTAAAAAATCTCCCCTCTGGCTGTATGATCAAATAAATAACATGAAAAATAAAGTTCAAGCTATAAAAACGATATTTGATTGTACAAAGGATGAGATACACAAACAGGCTTATCTTGCATTGAACGTTGAATACCAAAATATGATACTATCAGCGAAAAGATGTTCATATGATGACTTTATTTTAAATTTGGAAAATAAAGTCAGAGACAGTTGGAGACTCATCAATTTTAAAAAGAATGGAGATGGTATTAAAATCGTGAAAGTAAGTTCACTGCGAATGACTTCAATACATATTTTGTTAACGTAGGTGTGAGAATATCTGAGGATCTATCACCCTCAAATTCCCGTCATATTCCTCTATCAATAACGGACGAACCAAATACACCAAAATCGTAGAACTAATTTTGAATAGTGGAGTTGCTGGAGCAATATCTGATCTAAAAAACTCAAACTCGTTTGATGCATATGAACTCAATAGTAGAATTGTTAAAGAAACTGTCTCGTATCTAATTGAACCGTTTGGAATAATCTTTAACGCGTGTATCGAAAAAAGTATATTTCCAAGTGAATTTGAGGTGACCCGAGTTGTCCCAATTTCTAAGAAACGCAATGAGGATGCAATTGAAAATTACCGGCCGATATCGATCGTCCCAATTTTCGGCAAATTATTTGAATTCATCCTAAAAATAGGCTTTATGAGTATTTTTACAAGTACAAGCTATTCAACACTAATCAATTCGGATTTAGGAAATCATCCTCCACAATAAGTGCGGTAAAGAAAGTAATCGAAAACATAATAACTTGCTTTGAAAAAAGAGAACACACTATTACTGCTTTATGTGATCCAACAAAAGCATTCGATTGCGTCTCCCATTTTATTCTACTGAAAAAATTCGATGACTATGGCCATAAGAGTAACCCCCCTGTCTCTTTTTCCTCCATATCTAACGAACAGATATCAATATGTATCAATTGACTCGAACAATGTATCCCACTTAAAACCAGTTACATGTGGAGTTCCCCAAAGCTCGGTTCTGGGGCCTCTTTTATTCGTAATCTATATAAATGATCTCTTTTCCTTCATGTCATTCCATAATTGTTTTGCTTTCGCCGATGATACTACTCTTACGACATCCGGAAAAATCAAGGGTATTTTGGTGCGCGATGTAAATCAAATTCAAAAGAATGCTGACATATGGTTCAAAAGAAATAATCTAATGCTAAACGAAAATAATACTCAACACATCATTTTTACATCAAACACTTCTTGGGATGAAGGACACAGTGTTAAATTCTTAGGCATACATTTAGATGATAATTTGAACTGGTAAGAGCACATTGAAAAACTTAGCATTGAACTGTCGAAATACATTTTTTTTCTTTGGAAATTGAAAGATATAATCTCTCAACAGGCGCTATAATCAGCTTACTACGTTTTTTTCCATTCTCACATATCATATGGAAAATTCTCTGGGGAAATAGTACTAACGCAAACAGGATATTCATCTTACAAAAAAAGGCCGGGGCTGGTTTCTTAGACTCCTGTAGACCTCATTTCCTTTCGATGAAAATAATGACAGTACCTTCTATTTATCTATATCAACTTCTGATAGATATTCATAAAAATCAATCAACATTAAACAGAAATTGTGATTTCCACGATCATGAGACTAGAGGATGTGGTTTGTTGAGGGCCAGTAGATTCAGATCGAAAAAGTCAATTAGAAACTCTATCGATGTCAACTTATACAATATTCTACCTCCCCATGTCAAAAAGTTTAATCAATACTTGTTCAAAAAGTATCTGAAATATCTATTGATTTCGAATTGTGTTAATTCTACTGACGAATATATAGCTGTCCTATCCAGAGAGACACAAATAAACGGCGAAACAGTATAATATTCATTCTTGGGTAATGATGTATATGTGCATATGTGGCTTATCCTATTTGTATCTAAAAGATCAAATTAAATCATCGTCAATGTATTCAATATATTAACTGAATTTTTAATAAGATACCATTTCCAGATAAAGGTTTGAGAGTTTTTTATATAGAGATCCCATTAAACTTCCAATTGGTCTTGGAGGACAATTTTCATTCGTGTACTTTTGGTAAACCCTGAAAATGTCGAGTTTTACTATAATGGAAAATGATTCGAGTTTTGTTTTTGTCAAAATGTTTTTGTGTTTTTGTGAAGTTCTGTATATTTTTTGTTTCACTAACTGTATACGTCTACATGTACTTCATATTTTGTCTATAAAATATGTTCCGTTAATTTATACCTATTCAAATACAGAACTGTGGCATCACCTTTATTTGTGGAGGAATTTTGATATTGCCGTCTGATCTAAGAGATTTAATTGCAATATTTTCATATTCACTTAAATTACTCCCTATTGTATGAAGTTGACGGAAACCAGTTTTGCATCAAATCTGGAATTACCAATGATTCGTCAGGTTAATTGTGAGATGGAGATTTTATAGCAGTAATCAGATCGAATGATGAAACTACTTTCGAATTAGGTCAATATTGCCGTCTGATCTAAGAGATTTAATTGCAATATTTTCATATTCACTTAAATTACTCCCTATTGTATGAAGTTGGCGAAAACCAGTTTTGCATCAAATCTGGAATTACCAATGATTCGTCAGGTAAATTGTGAGATGAAGATTTTATAGCAGTGATCAGATCGAGTGATGAAACTACTTTCGAATTAGGTCAAAAATGCAGTCTTTCTGGTAATACAAGTCCCTCGTTCATAGTATATAAAATAAGTACGGTTTTTCCTACAAATTATTGCTCGTTATTATATTTCAATAGATTCTCTGTTGATCTATATTCATTGATTTTCCAGATTGTGAAAGGTAAGAAATCCAAAATTATTAAGAAATAATACCTCCTCTACAGAAAATATTGTCTTTCAAAGTATAGAAGTTATATTGTGAATGTTCTGTTCAAAAAATTAGGTGAATTTTGATTTTTTCCAAAAAATATTTATTTATTCAGCAATTGCTATTCTGTCTATCCAAACTAGTCCCCCTCAGATATAATGCAATTACGCCAGCATTTTTTAATCCTCGAAGCAGATCTGGCATGCACTTTTTGATATGTCCTGAAGCTCTCTCAGCGATTCGGTTTCTACCTTTATTTTTTCCAAAAAATATTTATTTATTCAGCAATTTCTATTCTGTCTATCCAAAATAGTCCCCCTCAGATATAATACAATTGCGCCAGCATTTTTTTAATCCTCGAAGCAGATCTGATATGCACTTTTTGATATGTCCTGGAGCGATTCGGTTTCTACCTACTTAATCGTAGCAAAACGTCGTCCCTCCAATCTTTGGAACATAAAAAAGGCGCAGGGGGCCAAATCTGGTGAATACGATGGCTGAAACATGATCACCGTGTTGTTTTTCTACTAAAAAATGACGAATAAGCAATGACCAGTGAGCAGGGCATTATCGTGATACAAAATCTATTAATTGTTTTTTCACGATATCGGACGTTTTTCTCGTATTGCTTTCTGTAAGCGGCAAATAACTTCAAGATTAAACTCTTTATTTACCGTACGACCACGTGGCAAGAACTGATGCACTACGCTACGGTAATCAAAAAAAAAACAGTGAGCAAAACCTTGACAATCGGTCGAACTTGGCGTGCTTTTTTACACGCTTTTATATTAGCTTCGCTTGTATGTATGTATGTTTGTTTGTTTGTAACTCTTCTTTCCCGTTTAAATGTTCGGGATCTGTATTTGACAGAATTATCGACATTATTGCTTGATCTATTCGCGGGCAGATGGAGCTGTACGTAACGTCCTTGATATATTTCCAACTCACTTTCATGTATTTCTTATTTGAAAAAATAATTCTTTTAATTGTCAAGTTGGCGAGAATTTGGTCAAAATGTTGAAGAAAACCAATTTCTGAATTGCCGACGTTTCGAAACTTACTGTTTCATCTTCAGGACTATGAAGTATAAGAACAAGACATACATATTAAAATGGAAATTCACAAAGGAGTTCTGTGAGGAACAAAATAAATTATGTAATATAACAATCGATAAAAAATAATAAACGTTTCGAACACTTTACAAAAAACAACATTGATGAGTACTCACATTAAGGGCGGCTTTCCGAATTGAAGGGTGAAGTGAATGATTTCGACATAAAATATAAATACGTACACAGGTTCCTGAAAGACATTGACACAGACACGAAGGGATTAACAATCTGATGGTTCGAATTAGATTTCAAAATGTATCTTTCGTTTCGTTCAAAACTTTTTTCTGTACTAAATCACGGGTAATTGAAAATATTCAAATATATAAATATTCATCTGCAGTACAAAATTTCGCTAACACGTTAACTTCAACAATCCATTTTTATTTTTATTTTTATTTTATTTTGAACAACCTATCAAGGAGTTTACGTACAGCGCCATCTGCCCGCGAATAGATCAAGCAATAATGTCGATAGTTACGTACAGCGCCATCTGCCTGCGAACTGATCAAGCAATGATGTCCATAATTCTGTCAATATAGATCCCAAGCTTGAAAGTTACAAACAAACAATCATACATGCAAACATACATACATATATACATACAGGTGAAGATAATATAAAGCATGTAAAAACTTAAAAACACGCTTTCAAAGAACATCGAACTGAAAAGTTATTTTTTTTTAAATAAGCTCAAAACAATAACGAACGAAAAATACTAATATTATTGTGAAAAAAGCTAGGGCGCTTTGTGTCATATTTTTTGTATATCAAGCGCCCGTCGCTTTTTTCACAATAATACTAGTATTTTTCGTTCGTTATTCTTTTGAGCTTATTTGAAAAATGTATTTTGAAATTTTTAGTTCGATGTTCTTTCAAAGCGTGTTCTTTAGTTTTTTTAAACCATATTTATTGTTCTTGACTCTCTTGAGCTCTTCCATTGGGACGATTGGACTCTGGTTTCGATGTCATAACCATAAACCCATGATACTTCACCAGTTATAACCCCTTTCAAGCAAATCTGGATTGCCGTTGACGTTATTTAACAATTCATGAGCAATGATCATGCGAAGGTTTTGTAAACTTCACTGTTCACACCATCTCGATCTACTTAATTCCATTTTTCACACAAAATATGATTCATATTCTTTGATCCATTTTTCACGATACGAACTCGCAGAACACTTCTAACACTTTGCCTCTCACCAACATGCAAAGCAGCTGAAACTGTGAACATACGTTCGAGACGAGTGTACCAACATGAAACAATCGCTAATCGAATGTACGTAGCCCGCGAAATTTGAACATTCACCTTATTTTTTGAACAGACCTCGTACAGTTAATATCCTGAAAACGCCAACATGGATGGAAAAACTCATTTTGAAAAATGAGTTTTCATTTTGATATGCAGGAACAGTTTTCACGACGGATTTACTACTCTGACTATTTGCCGTGAATTTTGTTGTCCAGCTGTTTTGATTAATTTAACCCAGACATTTCATATTCATGAGAAAGTGAAGTCTGACGAGACCTTCCTAACCTTATTTAAATTGCCCTACAACCCGACATGGCGAAATAGTACACTAGCAGTCAGCGACATTTGCCTTAGAAATCTAAAGAAAATGTGTTAATCAGGTTTAGTGCTTGCCGGGATGCAGTAGCTGTCCGTTCATGCATATTCAGAAGGACGTTCAGATAGAAGAGAATCCATATTGTATCCACACATTACTGAATGGAAATGACATATTATTTTTGAACTCTTAGTAGATTGTGTAGGAATGTGAATTTCGTATTCTCTCAAGAGTGAAAGTAAGTTATCATTCCATTTCAATATTGATTCCATTCGCCACCCTCTTTTGAACGTCATATAAGTACGCTCCAATGATGAATTTCGATTCGAATGACTGGTTGAATTATGCATTCTTATTTTTTTGGACTGAATTTATTCTTTTCCAGAAACTGAATCGGAAATCATTAGTAATCTTTAATAATTAGGATAAACAAACGAGATTAATTGCAGCGCAGAAACATAAAATCGTTCTCAGTCGTTCTGTATTAAAAGATTTCGCCCACTTAAGTTATATTTCGAATTGTCAGTCAAAATAAGGAGCGTCCATAAATTACGTGAGGTGTTTTTTTAATTGTCTGTCCCTCCCTCCCCCCCTGGTGAGATGTGAAATTTTACTCAACCCCCTCCCCCATCCCCCAATCTCACATGAGATTTTTCAAAATGTGGGTTTCTTACGTAAACACGTTGGATGGTTATTGCAAAAAGAAAAAAAAAATTGCTTCGTGCTTTTGTTTACGACTAGTTAAGACTAGTAGATAATCAATATTGATGAGAGTTTAATTATGAGTGTAATAAAAATGTAACAATAGAATACTTAAATCGTAACTACTGTGGATGAAAAATGAATATCTACTCTAATTCAGTCCATGGAGAATCATGCGAGGTCTCAAGAGAGACTATTGGAACCAATATGTCCATATGAGCTCGTACGCTCTCGTTCATCGAGTCGCGCGTTCGGCTGACAGTTGCGCGAAAACAAAGGACGGGCTACACTTTAGCGTAAATTCAGATTAAATTGAGCTATTTGGTATGAAATGAATATGGTGGTTTGACAGTCAGTAGATATATAACGTCGAAGTATGAATGAAATTATTTTCTTTCGAACGAATTAGTGAATAATCTCAATCGTATTACGATTACGCTCAAGATTAAATCTTAAGCATGTACAAACTGGATTAAATGGACCAAAATAGTATAAGTATTTTTTTTTCAATCAGAAAAAACATTGCGTGATATTCGCCGGGACCCCCCTCTCTCCAACGTAAGATTAGATGAGATTTGACTCTACCCCCTCCCCCCTTTAAACACCTCACGTAATTTATGGACCCCCCTAAAAAAAGAACTGGAAAATATAAAAGAATAAATATGAACAGAAAACTTGAGAACGAATTGAAAAAGATCACAAGCTAAGTTACTTACGACGTTTCGATTCTTAGTATCCACAATCGCCTTCGGATGGTAACTGACAGTCATCACCAGATTCAGGTGACTCTGTGGTCATTTTCATTTCGTATCCTGATAATTTTTTTCGTTGTATATTCGTTTCACGTTTTATTGTTTGATATGATTGATATTTTAGCCTATTCATTTTAATTTTCCCGTTTTTTCATATATTTCGAATCATAATAGAATCATTAGACAGTCCGAACTGATGAAATTCAACATAAAACATTGCGAACCACTTTCAAACAAATACACTACAATAGTTTATTGTCTTGAAATTATCATATTGTTCCCATAAAATGTACATATAAAACTTTCTGAAGGAGTAATATAACACATTACAGGCATTCCAATGCCTAAGTGTAAGTTACTCAATCAAGATAATTGAAATGTAATAACTATCAGGTGGGCTGAAAAGTTCGTAGGCCAACACACAGATGGGTCTACTAGTATTGAATCTATTTGAATTACTTAACCCTAACCTTCAAAAGTCACCCGTACAAATTTCACAGCTGTCGAATTATTAGTTTGTGGGATAGAAAATTTTGAGTGAAACAACTTTTGTTAGATTGAAACATTCAGTTTCAGTTGGAACGTCAAGAAGAGTACTTCGACCACGCCAGTTGCAGTCGAAACGTTTGGAGATTATAACCAAAAAAAAAACATGGCAAAACCTGGAAACCAACCAAAACAATGAATAGTTTTAGTCTGGGTCACAAGATCCATTTTTTGGAACTTCTGTAGAAGGGCAGCAAATATTATGATCCTAAGCTAATTCGATTCGGAATGACATCTAGCAACTTTTTGAAAAATTTCAAGAGGGAGCTCAAAAAATTTGCAAAAGTTATAAACAGTTTAGTGAAAAAGGGAGGTTTAGTTTTTTGCAAATATCTCGAAAAATATTGAAGATATCCGTAATTTGAAAAAAGATCCTTGAAGAGAAGGAAATTTTCTAAACAGGAATCCCACCTTCCGGAGCTCTATCACCAATATTTATAATGTTAATTTGGAGGCGAAAATAGCGCTAAAAGCGGGCGATGCGCGTGAGAAAAAGATTTACATACCTTCTAGACCTAATATTACCAAAAAAACAAAAACAACCATGTGTCACTTTTTGTGTGAGAAAAAATTGTTCCCATTTTTTCACAAATTTTAAAATATTTCCCTATTTTTGCGTTTGGTGACACATGGTTGTTTTTTTTTTATAGTAACTGAAAGAAAATGAAAAAAATCTCAAATATCTCATAAACAATGCATTTGTTTATGACAATTTTTTGAACAAATAGAGCTAAAAATTATGAAATATCATTTTCATTCAACTTCAAATAATAAGAATATGGATACATTTGAATATGGAGAAAAACTTTTTTTTTTCATTGCTTCAATTCAATTTTTCACTTTTTAACGTTTTTGATTATTAATAACAAAAGTGAAAAATTAAAATTTTTCAATTGTTCAATCGGAAATCTTTTTTGAAGGCTTTCAGGAAAAGCTCCAAGAAGTGAAAGAAATTTAAGGTTTGTCAAGTTGGCGAGAA
>NW_019290045.1:67323-97020 GCF_000500325.1 Leptinotarsa decemlineata | reverse complement strand
AGTACTTATCTATATATATATATATATAGATAAGATATATAGATTTTAATTTTGATTTCAATTTCAATAATCGCTATGTATCACAAATGGTGGATAAATATTATCATTATTATTATTATTATTGATTTATATAGCAGTTTCTTGAACTGAAAGTATGTCCTGACTGGATATGTAAAAAATAAACTCTCTCCTTTTGACGGATCAAGTACGAATGTTCTTGTATTAGAAGTCAGTCAGGTTTCAGACTATTCTATATGTTTGGAATTCACGTTTCATTGAAGTGTTTCAACAAACTCTATTCAAACATTTTGTATTCAGGAGGATTTTCTGTAATATCTTGAACAAACAGCTGTGTTTGCCAAACCAAAGCGAAAAGATGAAAAACTCTCAGAATAAGGAAAAACACGTACCAAGATCTCGATGCTATCAGTCAGGTGCGGTAAACGACTGGATTAACTTTTCAAAGCCTCACTTTTCAACTTTGATGGAAGGAAGTTTATCAAAGCAAGGAAGGATTTCTATTTAATCTCATAAAGTTGATATCCAGCACGAATATATTCACAAGATGAAAGCAGAATAGATAAGAAAATATTGAATTATCCTCTATTATGAATTTCAAGGATGATGATAAAAATAATAAAGTTCATTCAAACGTTGGATACAAATCTGAAAATCAATATTCAGTGCATTTCTTTAACGACTCCAATACATGAGTACTTTATTTTGAAGTGAAACTGACAGATGAAGCTCCAGACAAATTCTTCACTACCCTAGAATATGAAGTTAATATCTTCATCTACTACAAAATGACGAAACATTCAATAATTTCCTGAAGACAAACACATTAATATCGATATTTTTGGAAATATTTTTGTTATCTGTCATATGGCAATTCCACAGTATACTTATATACAGTAATCCTACTTCGGATGATTTGTGGTTTGCAGTGAGTTGCAGTCTCAGGTTTTTACAAACGACGAGTTCAAGACAGGCACGCAACTCTCCCATAGTTGTCGAATTTCATGGGTTTTGAAACATAGTTTATCATTGTCCAAATGATCTGGGTTACTTGAATATTACACAAATGCAAAATTACTATTTTTACAATTTTCTCACATGCCCAACATGGTTTTCATCGACTATAATTTTTTGAGCAGTTTATATGAATAGTTGAGAAGTGTTCAGACGCTTTGGTTGAGATTGTAGTAGGGAGAAATGTCATTAGTGTCAAATACGTCAGCACTGTAAAAACTGAAACTCCTGGACACCAACATCAAAGGAACCGACGCTAAGTGGGACTACTGTATATAAGTATACTGTGGCAATTCCAACAACTCGATAAGGTTTGTTAAGTTATTTTTTGTTTATAAAAACGACAAAAAATGTCAGCACGATAATGAACATCATTGTTTAGTTAGAATATTCTCATTAAGTTTTCGGTTTTACTAGTAGAATTCAATGTATTCAGGCAATTATTGAAAGTTCCGCCATTTTGTAGTTATTGAAGATATTTTGACATTATATTCTAGGGTTGTGAAGCATTTGTCAGCAACTTCAAAAAGATGTGTCACAAGACCCCCCTTTACATTCAATTTTTTTTCCCAGAAGGCGCCCATTCGCCATCTTGAAAGTTTCATTCATTCGTCAATTTTACTTCAAAATAAAGACTTCATGCATCAACTTCATTATCCCAAATTTCAATTTTTTGAGTTGACCCGTTGAAAAAATAAAAGGGGGGACATTACAGAAAAGCACTGTATAAACCGAATAAACAAGAGAAAAATCACGAAGCGTCAGTGGTGAAACCATTGTTTGTATGTGATAGGATCAACTCAGCTCAACTCAAATATACAGTTTTACGACTGAAATTGAGGTTATAGTGAAGATCCAATATGAATTATGCATTTTATTGTGTTCATCACTTTAATTGTATGTATTGTTCAGATGTGAGCCATATTTGGTGTTGAAATAGTTGGGTACGTGTTCATAGTTGGGTGTATTCTCATATTCAGTTGTGCTGTGTGTTTTTTATCACCACGATTTCGTGTCACAATAGGGAGGGTGTCTTGTAAAATACGTATAATTTTTATGTTATATTTCTAAGCTTTTTGAAGTCTTTGATTCAACGCATCATGGAAGATTTACCTTCCGATAAGTGTAATGCAAAGTTTTACTTCATTTCTATATTTTATGTATTATTTTATTTTTTTCTGAAGATTTTCTTCAGTTTTCTATTATGTATGCAGTATTCCAAACAGACCGTTGAGTTTATTCAAACTATGATAAATGAAGAATGTCTCATTTATCATAGTTGTTCACATTGAGAAAAAAAATTATAACTAACCATAATATGTTCAAATCAACTATTGAATAACCAATGAATGATATCAAACAAAGTGCTTGAGGAAAATTACTTCTTTTGAGAAGAAATTGTTCTATGTGAAATAGTCTTTATTTTTTTACACTAAGAAAAGACAACGAAATTTGTGAAGTAGAGTTGTGGAGCAAGTTTTTGTAGTTGGTGGTTTAACCAATCAACCTACAACTGCGGCAACAGAAATTAAGGAAGCTATCCTGGAATGCCATCGGAAAAATCGGAAAACAAATCCTCATGTTTCTAGAGATGATATGAAATCGATAAAGGTTAATGCAGTCAAGCTGCTGAAAGATAATTCCATGAAAATCAAAGATAAATAGATAAGTGCTATTCTGATCATTTTCATATTGATTTCAAATTGAGAGCCACCGGAAGGCAGCTGTTTAAGTCTATTGGGCATCGTCAGTACCGGGCAGGCTGTCCTTGAATGAAAACAAAATGTGAATAACCAAGAAAAACACTTGATAAACGCAAACGAGGCATAAATGGAATCAACTATTGGTGTGAGACCCAAGTCAACTTGCCAAGTTTTTATGTCAGTGTTGGTGGTTTGCAAGCATGAATTTCTCCCACAATTACTCTTTTAAAAGATTTCGTATAGAATTTTCAACAACTTTCTAAGTACTAGTTTCTGCACTAGATTTTTTTTGGAGACAGATGATGTTCATATCAATATTCAGTTACAACTTAAAATTTCTATCACTTATGGTAATAATGACATAAAATGGTCGTTACTTTATTGCATCACCACTTACTTGAGCAAATACTTCAAACCAAACAGGCAAACCCTGAGCACTCGGTTAACCTCCGGAAAACTCAAAATTCGGTTCTAATGAAAATACTTTTTCCACATCATAAATGATGATAACTAAAACAGATAGCAGTACAAACGTCGAAAGGCTGTGCTGCAGTTTCTTGATGATGATAACTCGATTAGTGAAATGTATGTCGGAAGACAAAGCTTCGGGTGTCCTCATTGGATTGATTTCACGCCAAATTCTACCTATCGAGTCGAACCTCGGTATAATAATTCTAGGCAGGGTTCCAAGAATCTATTCATTTGGGACTTGAAAAAACAAACTGTTTGAGCGAAACCAATGATCATGATAGCGATCAAAGTAATGTACGATTTGAGTTGCATTTTCCAAAAGTAGTGAGTTCACCGTAGAAGTAAGAGTTCCAAAACCCATCAATAGGCCTGAATAGGAGATGGTATACTGACCTTTCACCATCGTTAGGCTACTGAGGCAATACTAATTAGTTGATAGTTCAAGCACTTCCTCAATTGTGAAGGTTGATTTCCATCCATTTGATTAAGAGACTCCCACGTCCTCTTTAACTGACAGAAAGTATGATTTTCTGAATGAGATAATGATTGTTTATTATTTGATGTTTGATGCACTACATGGTAGGTTTTTCAAAAGACAAAGTCGAGAATTCGAAAGAGTCTGGAATTTACGAAATCGAATATAAGAACTACGATACAAAATATTATGGACAGACAAAAAAATCTATTGAAATTAGATATACGGAACCTTATCACATTAAAATATGGAAGACCTAAAGAATCAGCAGTCGCCGATAATATTTTCCAACAAAAACATTCTACATATTATTCATTCATTAAGATTAGTTAGACAAGTTAACAACAACCTGCATCTAGATGCATATGAGAGTGTAGTAATAAGTGAACATAATGATATTATGAATAACGATGGTGGACCAATACCTAATAGTATACTATATATCTTGTTGAAATAATATTTAATTTATTACATTCACCTGATTTTTACATAAGAACACATTGTAAAATTAATTTAAGACTAGCAGAGAGGGCAATATCGTGAAATCAATTTTATACAGCTTTTAAGACTAGTAGATGAGGCACCATTGTGAAATTAATTTTATATAGCTAAGAATATTTCAATTATTCGATTTACCTGACTATTACATAAGGACGCATTGTAAAATTGATTCAAGTCTAGTGGATAAGGCAATGTTGTGAAATTAATTTAGGACACCTAATACATAGGTCCCTAGAATAGGTATCTATGGTATATTAAGGATAGCTTTGTAAGTATGATCAGTTTGATCTTCCTCTTGAAGATGATCACATGGTGATCAAAACATGTGTCAAGGTGTTAATTATTTGAAGTAATAGTAATATATAACCTGAAATATAAATGAAGATGAATCAATAATCTGCTGAAGTGTAATGAAGGTCAAACTGTAGATTTTTTGTCTGAACATCTAAATCAAAACACAAGATGAGTAAAGATAATCTCAAAATCCTACACATATCTATGTAAAAACGATTTGAGGTGGCGATCGATTAGCTCTAATTTTTCTACTGTGAAACAATGCCGATGGTTCTACTTTAGTGATACAACATAATCCAGTTCTGAAATCATTTGTATTTCGTAATTCGCCAGCTCTTGTTACCTCTTTCTCAGTTTTCGAAAAGCAAACCTTTTGATATTTGAATGCGATAAAAATTTTTTTTGACAATTTCCTGAGCCAAATGAAACAAAAAGGCTCCAATTTTCTTGTTTTGCATATGAATGATTTCAGACTGATAAACATATGAGTTTTTTCTGACACATCTCATGGGAAATTGAAAATTTGTGGATTGAAGAATTATTTGAATCGAATGAATGCAAATATATAATATAATTGACAATACATGCATCATATTTACTCACCAGATCAACAAAATTATCACTAGGCTCTTCCATCTTCAAACATAGTTCAAATGTCCGCCACGACTTCCATGGGTGGAGCGCATCCGAAACGTCTAATATTCAATGACTCTAGCGCATGAATCAGGCTGAATTTGACCGATTCCATGGGTTATGTTGGCTTTGAGGACCGCGGTGATTTGTTCGACAATCCTCTGATGTAGGGAAGTGCAAGCACTGGTTGTGACGGCTTCTCTTCCTTGCGAGGCTCCTGCTGTCTTTTAGCCAAAGTCTTTTCTACCATCGCTTTGGAGTAGCCATTCCGTTGAAGAACATTTTTGATGATGTCTAGTTCCTTCTCCAGGCCTTCCTTCGTATTACAGAGCCCGAAAGCACGGTCTAATAGAGTCTTGATTCCTCTTTTAGTCGATTGATGATGGTTGGATTCGTGGTTCAGATACTGTCACGTGTGAGTGGGTTTTCAGTATACAGACATTTCCCACTTAGTGTTGGTCCTCTTCACCAAAACGTCTAAGAACAGTAATTCGATGTGGATTTCCTTCTCCATTGTGAAAGTGGTTGAAAGTCTCATGCTGTTGATGTATTTCAGGAAGGCGTCTAATTCAGTATTCCCATGGTTCCATATTATGAAAGTTTCGTCAACATATCTCAACCAGACTCGAAGTTTCTTGTGGGCTTCTTCAAAGGCCAGAGTTTCAAACCACTCCATATATATGTTGGTTATGACTGGTTAAAGTGGCGATCCCATTGGCAGTCCCTCATCTTGTGTTATCTTGTTATTTCCAACTGAAGGATGAATTCTTTACACAATATGAGGGTCATAGCCAACTTATATATGGAATGGTTTGAAACTCTGGCCATTGAAGAAGCCCACAAGAAACCTTAAGTCTGGTTGAGATATGTTGACGACACCTTCATAATATGGAACCATGGAGATACTGAACTAGACGCCTTCCTGAAACACATCAATAACATGAGACCTTTGATCACTTTCACAATGGAGAAGGAAATCCACAACGAATTGCCATTCTAAGATGTTTTGGTGAAGAGGACCGACACTAAGTGGGAAACATCTGTATACCGAAAATCCACTCACACGGGACAGTATCTGAACCACGAATTCAACCACCATCAATCGACCAGAAGTGGAATCATCAAGACTCTATTAGACCGTGAATTCGGGCTCTGTAATACGAAGGAAGGTCTTGAGAAGGAACTAGACATCATCAAAAATTATTTTCAACGGAATGGCTACATCAAAGCGATGGTAGAAAATCCTTTGGCTGAAAGACACCAGGAGCCTGGCAAGGAAGAGAAGCAGTCACAACCAGTGCTTGCACTTTCCTACATCAGAGGATTATCGGAGAGGATGAGAAGAATTGGTTCCAAGTACAACATCAGAACCTGCTTCAGATCCGGTAACACTATCCGTAGCAGCCTCACGAAAACCAGGCCACCAAACGCGGACTGCGATTCCAAGAATTGCANTATTGATTTCAGACTGATAAACATATGAGTTTTTTCTGACACATCTCATGGGAAATTGAAAATTTGTGTATTGAAGAATTATGTGAATCGTATGAATGCAAATATATAATATAATTGACAATACATGCATCATATATATTTTTTTTTGATATCAGTAGATGAACAAAGAATGGAAATATGAATTCATTATATATGTTGTTCACATAATATAACTAGGATACTTTGAATTAGATTGTAATAAACATTTCAGTTTTAAACATCTGGTGTTCGATAACAGTTGATAATAATGCAATGAAAATGACAAAAATTTATATATTCAGTTGTCATTCAAAAATTATAATCAAATTCTCTTGCGTAAAATGAATAAAACAAAAACTATTACCATCATGATTAATAATTCAATAATTCGAATCTGCTGATTTCAGAATGTGTTATAGAATAGGTTATCTGTTGTTCTCGTACATTTTGCTATTTGAAGACATCTAAACGCATTGAGAAGTCCAATATCATATACCTACCCGTTACAGACAACATTTTTTTATTCCGTGGCTGTTTTCTGAGGCGTGTCGCAACTATTTTAGTCCATCAAATCGAAAATGTATCACAAGGGGGCTGACACTTACTCTACTAGCTCAGTCTTGTCAACATACTTTTTCTCGCATCTGCATTTCATAAATTACTGACCGACTTCCGGACTTTTCTGGAAATCGTCATTTTTTCGGGTACCTATTATTTGTTGTTAAAATTTCCACCCATTATTGTACCTCCGTTCAACTTGAATGAGAGTGAAATTTCACCTATCGTATCTCTAGATACGCTCTGACCGTACCTTTTCTTATTAACTCATCTACCACAGTATCTGCTAAAATCTGTTTTTCCGTTAACCAGTTGTCGCACCCCTACGAACAACAACTCTCTGAAGTTGAAACTTGTGCGAGCTAAGGACTAACAATGTCTTACTTTTCAACATGTGATTTCTAAAACGGGTTGGACGATAGAAAGTACAAATCGATCATTCGGCCTTGCGGTTCTAACCACCGGTTCACACAGCGGTCGTTTGAGTGAGTCGAGCGAATCATTCATGTCAATCCAATCGACTGCCGTACCTCTCAACTCAATTAATGATAACTTGTTTTGCTGATTATGATGCTACTATATTAACTGATATGCATTTCACAATATAACCAAAACAGAATCCATGTAATTAGTGGTGTTATACGCTCTGACCGTACCTTTTCTTATTAACTCATCTACCACAGTATCTGCTAAAATCTGTTTTTCCGTTAACCAGTTGTCGCACCCCTACGAACGACAACTCTCTGAAGTTGAAACTTGTGCGAGCTGAGGACTAACAATGTCTTACTTTTCATCGTGTGATTTCTAAAACGGGTTGGACGATAGAAAGTACAAATCGATCATTCGGCCTTGCAGTTCTAACCACCGGTTCACACAGCGGTCGTTTGAATGAGTCGAGCGAATCATCCACGTCAATCAAATCGACTACCGTACCTCTCAACTCCATTAATGATAACCTGTTTTGCTGATTATGATGCTACTATATTAATTGATATGTATTTCACAATATAACCAAAACAGAATCCATGTAATTAGTGGTGTAGTACTTTTTTTTTACTATAGGTTGGTTACTTTGCAGCACTATTCAACATGATCGCGGAGTGGGCGACATCTAGGTATTATAATTGAAAATTCAAGCATGAGGAAAACATCGGTAAATGTCATAGGGAACCGTATTCAAACATTCAATCATTGGTTGTTACATGTATTATATCACAGAAATGAGAAATACCAGTAATTATAATGATTAGAAAAATCTAAAGATATCATTTATCAAACCGGTGTGATAATTATTAAAAATATGTGAATTCACAGATTTTTCTGAGATTCCACACTAGCGAAGAAATGGAAAATTTCATTCAGTATCGGTAAATTAATGAATATATTGATGTGTTTATACTTCGACAGAGATGATTTCACCCCAAAAACACAAAATATTGTTTTCCCAAAGAATAGTTCAGTTTCTCCTGAAGAAATATTGAAAGCTCAATATAACTGTAAATTGTGAAAAGTAAATTGACCTGCTATATAATACTGCAAACTTCATTTACTCGTTGAAGACCCCAGAGTTAATCTCACTTCGTGAGGAGTGAATTTCATTGAAAAACTTTGTAGGCCCATTATTCACCTTCCACAAATTGATTTCTGAAACTAAACCCCACGATTTTATATTTACAAACTTCATTTTCAAAAAATATATCACGACATATTTCGCCACCACAGTAGTCGAAAATGCTACTTTGATAGTGAAACATGTGATAATTTTTTGAAACCGGAGAAGATCAAATCGTAAGAATCTTCAACAAGTAATGGCCGAATCAACCAAAAAAAATCCACAAATTATACATTTTTCAACTGTTGAAACTGCTTTGCCTCCCACTTTCGATTTAGTATTGTCAATACATGTCACTCTGACAAAGAATTGTCAGTTAACTTTGAGAGGTATGCACCGCACCTTGCGACAATGGTGTTTCGAAATGTCTTTCAACCGCCTATTCAAAAGGGGGTGACAAGCCATAAGCCCCAAATTACTTGAAGCTGTTGACGTACTACTTACTAATCGAGTTATTTCCATTTCAGATCGGTCGATAGCCGGTAGGTTCGACGTGGGTGCTTTATTCACTCACTCGAATTGACTGCCGTGTTGGTCGGTAGTTCAAGCATCAGTCTGAACGATCGATCTTTACTCGCTATCGTGTTGGAAATCACACGTTGAAAGGTAAAACCTTGTTAATCATTAGCTCGCACAAGTTTAGACTTCTGAGGGTTATCATTCGTAGGGGTGCGACAGCTGGTTAACGGAAAAACAAGATTTTGAACAGATTTAAACAGATTTTCAGACATAAGTATCGACTGTGAGAGATTCAACAATCTGAATCAATTATGTGATGCCTGTTTGCTATACATTGAGTTGGATAACTTTCAGTATATTCTGAGGTTTTGCAATTACCGAAGGGAACTTTCAGCTTTCAAGATTCAATAATCCTTTTTTTTGTCAAGGCTAGAGAAAACATGTGAAGAAAAATCTTAAGCAAAAAAACTTCTTCTCATACATCACTGTTTTCTCTAGTTGATGTCAATTGAGAATTCTGCTCTGTGTCCGACACCTATGCTGTCAAGTGAGCTACCCCAAGTGTCACTAGGTGCGAAGCTTATACCATCGCTCAAGCCTACACTATTTGTCCAGCGTAGAACGGTGGAACCAAATGGAACAAATTCATTATTTCGGTTACGGTACATATTTAAACAGAATTCCGAAACACGTCGAATTTACATTATAATTTGACATACTTCAACGGAAAAATGCTACTCCTACTTACAACCCCCGTCGAATGACAGGTACAACCCCTAATTTTTTGAATGGAAAGTATAGGCTTGTGATATATTGTTTGAAATGTCTCTTCATTCTCTATTCAAAAATGTTATCGCTTTCAAGTTTATTTCAACAATTAAGATAAAATAAATCAAAATCATGTGGTTACCGCAATTCGATAAAATACACTCAAAACTTATTGCAATGTACTCAAAATTAATTTCATGTTGAGGTATTCATAATAAGAAAGTAAGCAAGCAAAAACCATAAAAAAATTCATTTTAGATGATATCCTTTAAAAAACTGTGAATAATTTCCGTGGCAACGTTAGTTTGAATTGCCTTGTCAACTTGTTCTGTATGTTACAACATTAGTTGTCAGTATTTCAATTTAAGTTTGAAGTTTGGTAATTTCAAGTCTGACGAATGGTTAGATTAACGGAAATGATTGGTTACGCAGATGAAACCCGAACACAACAGAAAGTAGCTCGCCTATTTCATGAGAAATTTCCTAATTTGCCGCCCATATCTCAAGGAACAATAAGCAAAATAGAGAAGTAGTTTCGCGAGGTTGGTCATGCGTGGCAGATGAAAAGAAGCAGCTGCCATTGCAATGAGTGATTGAATTCAAATTAGATGTGATTCTCGAGTTTGAGGAAAACCCACATACGTCGAGTAGACGGGCATCCACTACATTCAATGCCATACATCGATAGTTAACATAACAAAAGAGAATAATAAAATGAATCCCTATGACATGATACCTACTCAGGAGATCATGGAAGACGATTTTGATAGAAGAACTTATTTTTGTGAAGAAATGATGGACATGTTGGATAACAATATCATCCAATTAGAAGATGTTATGTTTTCTGATGAGTGTCCTTTGTCTCTTAACGGTCATGCTAATCGGCAAATTGCCGCTACTGGTCAACGGAAAATCCTCACTGGATGAGAGAAGAACACACGCAATACCCTCAAGAGATTAATGTTTGGGCAGGGATTGTAGGATACCATATCATTGGCCCCTTTTTCATTGAAGGCAACATGAATGTCGATAATTATTTGGTACTGTTCTATTCTCATTTTGAGATCAGGATGTTGCCAAGACGTTCACGAGTGATAACTCAGTTATCACCCGAAGACGATTGTGGATACTACCAATCGAAACGTCGTGACGTAACTTGGTTTAGAATCTTTCAATTTTCATTTCTTGTTTATGATATTTTTCAATTTTCAGCTTGTATCAGTATTTCGAAGTTTTTTTTTTGGTTGTTGCTTATATGTTATTTCTTTGTAAGTTCAGTTTTTTGTTTAATATAAATTGTTATTTTTCGGTTATTCTTTTTAATTTTTTACAGATTCTTTCACGGATTTCAAATCTATTTATATTATATTAGACAATGGAAGTCCGAACTGATGAAATATAATGTTGAGAATTTTCTTCAAATGAATTGAATAATAACGTTGATTATCAGAAAGTTATCAAAAACACCCATTTATACCTTCATTACTATCAAATTTCTAATTAATACCTCATACAATTAATTAATATCGGTATATCAGATTCATGGGAGCCCTGTATTCAATGATTATTGTGGAAACAATGTCTGGGAAATTGATTTCTGTACTTTCCCATAAAATCGTCAAACACTCCAAAAAATCAATTTTCAAATCACAATATTTCTGTGTCAAGCTATTCTCGTCTCATAATCCATGGAATTCAAATGTAATAACAGGCAAATTTTCTTCCAGTTCAATACTCTTGAGATACTTCTCCATTCGTTATTTATTCACAAACGATAAAACTTTATGATTATTTCCATTCAACTTGGAACTTGGCACAAAACAAATCAAAAAGAAATGTACGCTTACAGTAAAACGGAAAATGTAGTTAGTTATTCCATGACGACTTCTATCTTTTATAGTCTTCAGAATAACTTCATGGTGCGCATCTTATCGAGCTATATTTCAGCATATTCAGCCAGAATTGATAACCAGAGAATTATATGAACGCTCCAGAAACACGAATACACAACCTATCATCGTAATATTGTTCCACTTGCGGTATATTGCATGATATAATGGGGATTTAATATTCAATAGCAGTGTCAAAGGAAGCTATTATTGTGAATTCAAATGAAATAATATCCTCAAACAGCGCTGAATCTGTATCAAACAGTCATATATTCAGTCAAAGAGTATACCTGATTCAACTGCCCATTATTTGTGATATACTATGACAAAACCTGAAAATTGATATGGTTGATTCATTATGTTACATGCATTTCCATTATGATGATCATATGAATATAAAAATATTTCAATCTTCAACTAGTCTCCTACACTTTCGAAACATAATACGGTGATCTGATTTTGTTTTCAATAATGCCTGAGTTCTGCTTGAGGTTTATAGTACTTTTTTATTCATATGCATATAGACTGCAAGCCCATGTGGAATTTTTGAAGGATCGTATGTTATCTTCTTTTCATAGTCCTGATTAAAAAATGAGTTTCAGCCTAACTTGTTTTAAGTTGTGGAGGTGGTTTTTGAAACGAGTCATACACTACAGAGCCTTTTAGGAAGTCCAAAAGACAAAGTCGAGAATTCGAAAAAGTCTGGAATTTACGAAATCAAATGTAAGAACTTCGATGCAAAATATTATGGACAGACAAAAAGATCTATTGAAATTAGATATAAGGAACCTTATCACACTTAAAATATGGAAGACCTAAAGAATCAGCAGTCGCCGATAATATTTTCCAACAAAAACATTCTACAGATTATTCATTCATTAAGATTAGTTAGACAAGTTAACAACAACCTGCATCTAGATGCATATGAGAGTGTAGTAATAAGTGAACATAATGATATTATGAATAACGATGGTGGACCAATACCTAATAGTATACTATATAGTTTGTTGAAATAATATTTAATTTATTACATTCACCTGACTTTTACATAAGAACACATTGTAAAATTAATTTAAGACTAGCAGATAGGGCAATATCGTGAAATCAATTTTATACAGCTTATAATATTTCAATTATAAGATTCACCTTACTATTACATAAGGACACATTATGAAGTTAATTTAAGACTAGTAGATGGGGCACCATTGTGAAATTAATTTTATATAGCTTAGAATATTTCAATTATTCGATTTACCTGACTATTACATAAGGACGCATTGTAAAATTGATTCAAGCCTAGTGGATAAGGCAATGTTGTGAAAATAATTTAGGACACCTAATACATAGGTTCCTAGAATAGGTATCTATGGTATATTATGGATAGCTTTGTAAGTATGATCAGTTTGATCTTCCTCTTGAAGATGTGTCAAGGTGTTAAAATAATTATTTGAAGTAATAGTAATATATAACCTGGTATATAAATGAAGATAAATCAATAATCTGCTGAAGTGTAATGAAGGGCAAACTGTAGTTTTTTTGTCTGAACATCTAAATCAAAACACTGTGAAACAATGCCGATGGTATATAGGCTCGCTGTTCTACTTTAGTGATACAACATAATCCAGTTCTGAAATCATTTGTATTTCGTAATTCGCCAGCTCCTGTTATCTCTTTCTCAGTCTACGAAAAGCAAACCTTTTGATATTTGAATGCGATAAAATTTTCCTTTGACAATTTCCTGAGCCAAATGAAACAAAAAGGCTCCAATTTTCTTGTTTTGCATATGATTATGATTTCAGACTGATAAACATATGAGTTTTTTCTGACACATCTCATGGGAAATTGAAAATTTGTGTATTGAAGAATTATGTGAATCGTATGAATGCAAATATATAATATAATTGACAATACATGCATCATATTTACTCACCAGATCAACAAAATTATCACTAGGCTCTTCCTATCTTCAAACACAGTTCAAATGTCCGCCACGACTTCCATGGGTGGAGCGCATCCGAAACGTTTAATATTCAATGACTCTAGCGCATGAATCAGGCTGAATTTGACCGATTCCATGGGTTATGTTGGCTTTGAGGACCGCGGTGATTTGTGACGTATGCGCCTACACCTGCGACTTGAGAAAACCTCACAAGAAAAATCGCACGATCTCGGTGGCCAGTTCACATCACCTCAACGTGCGATGACCATGCACCCAAATCGCTCGTTCAGAATATCCAATGTGTGGCACGTAACGCCGTCTAGACTAACTGAATGACATCTAATTTGATAGATGAAGCTTCAACAAGATGGCTGTTATCATTTGTCAAAGTTCGGAAATCCATGATGGAATTGTCTATTTATCCATTGATCAAAAACTATAATCCCAAATCATTCTATGATTGAGTCAACTCAGTTAGAAACTGAGCGTCAAAAATTGAAACTTTTCCAGTGTAATGAAAGTGTTTTTGAAATAAATCAAAACTATATTTTCCAATTTCACCCTTCAATACCCTTGTCTGGCCAAGATTCCGTCGGTTCCACAACCAGGTGAAGTTTCAATATTTGAAAGTGAATGACTCCTAAAACCAAAAACTGTTTCATCCCATCTCTTTGGATATCTCACGCGGAGTATAAAAAGTCCATGACAAATATTATCTTTCTCTGATGATCCTCATGGGCATATTCGAAGTTGTTCATAATTTCTATCAGGAATGCCTTCAGATTTTGTTATAATCAACAATGTAATCAATCAATAAGTGTACCGCCCACATACAAATCGCGAAAATGTTGTAATATGTTCAGTTCACCCTTTCCCCTGTTCTGACCTTCTGTTGAAAGTCTGTCTAATCTGACCTGATAAAGAATTTATTCACACGGAAATCGATTTCGAATAGCCTAATTATATTCAAGTCCTGTGGAATTTCTGAAACCAACCCTTAGCTAATACAATATATTTAATTAGGTAATGTTTCTCTTTAAAATACAATTCGAAGTTATTTGACGAAACAGCTTTGTCGTTTGTTAACCAATGTGCCTCAGGGGTGGAGTAACTTTTTTGTTTTAAATTCATAAGGGGAAAGTTATCTCTGATGAAAATGTTGGTTTCGTGAAGATATTCATATTGTTTCGTTTTGTTCATTCGCGAAATATGATATCGCTGAAAAAAATTGTTAACAATGAAAGTCAGGAAAAATAGTCGGATTTATACTTCATCAGGTATCATATCAAACAGGAACGTAAGTGAGTGGTACATGAAAGTTGGTGTGCGATATGCGGGCATAAATAAAAAAAACTGCCGTTTTATATTCATATTATAGGCATTGAAACTTACCTCTTGTATTATTTTAATAATTTGCTGGCCTTATAAAACGAAAAATCGCCCTTGTTATAATGAGTTTGGTCGACATACGAATAGGGTACGTCCATAGAGAGTTATTCTATTTGGCTCTACAGTGCAACCTCCAAGAGTTCATTGTGTTTTACACTTATTTAATTTCGATCAAATAAATCCAGCTCATCAATTATTCGATTACTCCATTAGTTGAGTAATTTTTTAGATCAGCTGGCAAGAGCAGAACTCTGCTAGATGCTAAAATACTGATCTGGTGCAAATTGTACCTTCGATTACAAGACTAAATTTTCGTCTGAAGGATAATCTCGTCAAAAACTGACAGACCACGGTACACTTAAAAGTCAATCTAGTGAGGACCTAAACGGTAGTCACTCTGTGACTACTTTCATCAAGTAGGTGAGCAACACAAATTTGAGTTTTGGAAGTAGGCATCCTGTGGGTCACTATGGGGAGTCGTTCCTTTGACCCTCTCAGAAGGCTGGAATGTGCAGCTCTGGAATTGAACTTGTAGATGATCCAGTTGATTGACCGATATTGAGGTTGTCAGATATCTATGGTGCGAACTTTTGACTGAAAATGGAATAAATCATTCCATTTTCATTTGAGCAATCTTGGTAATATTCCTCATCACTATATCATTTGATAAATTTTAATAGCACTGTAGCCAAGTACAATTTCTATCCTAACAAGCTGAAATCGTTTTTTTTTCTTTTACTTTTGCATGGCAAAAAACCCATTTTCTTCGTTTAATGAGGACTTTGATAGACTTGTTTCTTTTTTTGTCTATTTATCAACCTTTGGAATGAATATGAAAACCGAAATTGAGTCTTACTTTCACGGTACATTCTGAAGCATATTATCTGTTTGCCTTTCAATCTGTTTACTGTGCGCTTTAATATCAAAAACGGCTCTTTCGATTTCGGTACAGTTTTCACTCTGTTGTTATAGATTATGTTAGGTTAGGTTAGGTCAAAAATGAGTGGGTCTATTCGACTCTCCACCGCAACCTTCAAGGGTTCATTGTGGTTTATACCTATTCAAAAATGAGTAAAGTTGTGTAAATTCAAATATTCGTTGAAAAATAATATAGGAATATAATACTGTTCAGCTGATTATGCTAAAACATTGAATATATTTATAGCTTGTGAAACAATAATCTTATGAATCAAAGGTTAGCGAATGCATGAAAACTTATTGCTTTCAGAAAAAAAACCCTAAGAACCAAAATTTCCGCGATAGCGGTCGCCAACAACGGTAATACAAAATATTTTGAAACTTTTGTTTGTTCATTCATCAATAGTCTACAGATTTAGAACAGATTATGAAAAAAGTAATTGATTAAACAATTATGATAGGTATAGAGGGAATTTTCCAAATGTACTATTATTTGAATGTTTCAACTTCCCTAACTCCAAAACTGTGGAATATGTTCTTTCTACACACAATCCAAACTTATGATTTTTACACAGGTTGATATCTGATCTAATGTTTGGCCATAGAAATCATATCAAAGTTTTGGTCAAAAAACAAAAAATTTTCAGTATATTTGATCCAAGGTTCTGCTTTTTCCAAAATGCTGGTCAAATCACTGAAGTATCTGGTTTTTTGAAATCAACAATCAAATCCAGATACGTATACTTGATTTGAATTACTGACTTCATATTATGGTTGAATCAGTGGAATCGTATTTCAATAATTTTTTTATCAATACCATAGATTTCAAAACATTCAGTGTTATCGGTTAAGGGTAGAAATACCAAAAGAAAATGAAAACATATGAAAAAGTAGATGATCAAGTTTGTGAATACCACATAGATATCACATCGTTAGGAATATGATGCAGATAGAGCAGTTATGTTTCCTGAAAGAAGTTTGAGCAACTTGTAAATATGTTCACACTGTAAACTTTTTGTGAATTTTAAGCAGGTATATGACAGAATCAACTGATAGAAAATGTATCAGGCGATGAAAGAACTGAAAATACGTGAAAAGTTGATAAGGTTGGTGAAAACGACCTTGATGAAAATAAGAAACGGAATAGGCTGCATCCAATCAGGATCAGAAGATTTATATACGAGTAGTTCAGACAGGGAGACCGATATCAACCAGTTTTCAGTTTGGTTATAGGGAAAGAAAGGAATAATTTTCGAAAATGAGTACTAAAACATAGAATTTGCTAACGACGTAACAATACTAACGAGAACTGAATAGTTCAACAAACAAATCAAAACAAAGTACATGATATTGGGAGATACAATGTGGAATCATGAAATAAAATTGAGACTACTGAATTGGAGAAATCAAACAGATGTATACGAACATATCGTGGTTATTCAAAAATTGATATTTTTATGTGCAATTCCAGTATATTGGATACTCGTGATCAATCCTATAAAACTAACGCTTGAAACTGGAAAATAATTAAAAATATCTGAATGAGTAAATGAAGTAGGTAGAATAAAATGCATATATACAAAATAATAAGATTTGAAAATTCAAAATGATTGGTTTTCAAAACTTGAGATATTTCAGACCAGCCCTGTTCAGTAAACCGAGTGTCAGAACGCCGGTCAGAAGTTGCCGATCTTGCAAACACTCCTTCTTTCCTACCCACCGCACCATTTAAATCAAGCAAGAAGATTTGATGGATTTGACAGGTCGGCCCAAGTTTTTATCGTATTCATGGATCACGGTAATGGAGGTAGGGTTGGAGGAACGAATATGAATATCGAATGATTCGGGTTTCAATTTTCAGGGTCAGGCCATCCTTCACCATTATTAATGCACCTGTCCAATCATTTTTGGTCGAAACTGAATAACTTCATTTTGTTTCCATGGCTCCTCTATCTGAATGATAGTTATTCCATTCAGTTTGATCTTGAAAAAATTCAGATTTTGAAAACCGAAGCATAGGATGAAATCAAAACTTCCCAATGTCTTTCATTGTGATTTTGATTATGATTAGTTTACAAAACGGCGACAAGTGTTTCGTCATGAGCAGATGAAATAACTTCATCTGCTCATGGATTTTCATTAAATTTTAGGATACTTCGTTACTCAGAGATCAGTTAGAAGTTTTTCAGTACTGAATAAATCTCAGTGACATCTCCAACTGGATTTAATTTTTTCATTTATAGCAATGAATCATAATTTAAATGTCCATATCTAAGATGCCATATTTCTTTATCTTTATTGTTTGAGGCTAAATTTGCATAGTGACTATGTTCAAAAACTAATTTATGTAAATTGTTTATACGGTTACTTTCAGCAAAAATATTTTCATCTTTTTGAATAGTAACTTCACCATTATTACATTCAACTTGAAAACCTGCCTTTTCTATGGTTGAAATTGATAATAAATTTACCCGTAACTCAGGAACACATAGTTACCCTTTTCTGACCTACAATACTAATGGCCTCCAAATCACCAACACACACAGCCTTCATAAATTTTTCTTCCGCAGCAAGTTGAATCAACCTTGGTTCGGTGAATTTCCTTTTGTTTACCAATACATCTTTGTAGTTGATATAGTGATGCGTAGCACCAGAGCACATTTTTTAACATTTTTATAAGAAAAATGTTGATTATTGAAGTGAAAAGTGTTAAAGAAGGAGGAATAAGGTGTAAAGGTGACCTACTGAATAAATGCTTGTGTTTTTAAATAGTTTATTTAGTGAAAAAGAAGGCTGAAAAACTGCCCTTTTCTGAACTTTGAAGGGCCGTAACTTTTTAAATAAGGGGGAGCGGCCTTTTTTCTTTCGGATTCGTAATCTACGCATCAAAATACGTAAGTACAGTCAAAAATTTTTTCAAAATCGTCGGGTGTTCACATAACGAAAATTTACCCACTGATGTCAATCGAAACTTCCAGTTATCAAATCCCGTTCCACAAAATGGAATTATTCCATGTTTGTTTTCTGCTACTGCACTGCTTGCTTTGCCCGCCAACACGCCGGCCATTTTTCGATACAAAGAACACTTACGTTTTTCAGAAACAATTTCTACTTTTACTACTCGAATCACACTTCCAACACATTATTCTTTCTCTTCTAGCCTGCTGCCTGGGCCCATAACCTTTGTTAGAGTTAGTCACAGTAGTGATTATACTGAATTATAGGCAAGGAAAATGTGTTGTGAAGACTTTCATTTGAACTAAAAAGACAGACATCAGACAACTACTACAACTTACAGCAAAAAAACAAGCGTTGCTAGTGATTGACATATTGATATGACATTTTTACAGTAAACTGCATTACCGACATTGAGAGATGTGCAGTATTAGAAATGGGCGCTATTATTCTTCGATAATATCAACACCCCCCCTCAAAATTGCAAAATTTGTAAAATCGTTAAATTTGTTTTGATTTTCAGGTAATTTAGATAATTCTGAATAAACCTGTAAGTGTGGTACTTCGGACTTAATCAAAATGATAAAAATAATGGAAATAATAATAATATATTCATTTTTATCAGCTATACATCTATTAACGAAAAATATTGTAACGAATTTGAAGCCGGCCCTGACCGATATCTCAGCCAGTGAATAAACAATGACTCATCGCGGAAGGAATGCACTCGACAAGCCATTGCGAATAATCCAGGCCAGTGCCGAAACCCCTAGAGAGATCCGCATCGTTCGTTGACGATATAAAAAGGCCGCTCTCCGTCCCTAGCGGCAGTCAGTCGAAGTCTGTATCTAGAAAGCGAATCGAGCGGTTAACAAACAGTGAAGATGAATTAAGCGTTAGTTACTAAGTGGTGTATATAAATTAGTTGTGATAGTGAAGTATTGTTAAAAATAAATTTGTTTAAGACAGTTAATTCTTTAATTCGTATCAATTGGTGATCAGAAGTGGATTTTCAAAATAAATTTGTGAAAGCTTGGTGGACAATCTTTGTATTACGGTGAAATTGACTATAAAACTTTCGCGCAGAGAGACTGGTGATTCATTATGTTTCGCGAAGTGGACAGTACCGGACTACGGAATCATAAACTGATAGACCTTTCTCGCGAAAAATAGACTTGTGAAAATAAATGTTTCGGACTCGATTAAAATGAGTGGACGTATTCAGTTTTGTGGATGATAGACAATAAGAGACAAAATGTATTCGAAGGAAGTGTGCCTAGTGAANCAGCGACTTTCGAGAGATTGATGAAGGCGGTTCTCAAGGGGCTCTCATGAAAGACGTGTCTAGTGTATCTCGACGATATAATCGTGATCGGAAAATCGTTTGACAATCACTTGAAAAATCTAGAGGAGGTATTCATGCATCTGAGGAGTTCTGGATTGAAACTCAGTCCCTAGAAATGCCACCTGTTCCAGAAAGAAGTCCGTTACCTTGGCCACGTTGTCTCTGGGGAAGGAGTGGCGGTAGACGAACAAAAAATTAAAGCAGTTAAGGATTGGCCCATTCCAAAAGACATACACCAGCTTCGGAGCTTCTTTGGTTTGTGCACTTACTACCGTAGATATATGCTGGGGTTTGCCAAACTTCACCAAACCATTGACCCGACTTACAGAAGGACAGATCCAGTTCCAGTGGTCTGAGAAATGCCAAGACTTATTCAAGAAGTTGAAAAGGGCTTTGATCAACGCTCCTGTTTTGAGCTATCTCCTACCGGATATAACGTTCATTTTAGATATGGACACCAGCAACGTGGGACTTGGAGCAGTCCTTTCTCAGATCCAGGATGAACAAGAGAAAGTTATTGGCTACTTCAGCAAAACGCTCAGTAAACCAGAGCGCAATTACTGTGCCACCAGGCGAGAGCTGTCGGCCGTTGCCAAAGGTGTGGAATATTTCTACAAATACGTGTATGGAAGAAGATTTCTGTTGAGAACGGACCGTGCAGCTCTCAAATGGTTTCTGCAGTTCAAAAATCCCGAGGGCCAAGTAGCGCGCTGGATTGAGAGACTACAAGAATTTGACTCCGAAATAGAACATCGAGATGGGACTTGCCATAAAAACGCAGATGCCCTGTCACGGAGACCATGCCCCGATGACTGCTCACATTGCCGACGAGCAGAAGGAAAGGAAGCAGCTCTTTGTAGAACTACAGCTGTAGACGACAACTGGGAGGATAATAAGATCAAGGAAGACCAAGAGAAAGATCCAGATCTTGGTTTAGTCATCGGTTGGAAGAAAAGTAAACGGAGACATCGCGGCAGGAGGAGGCAGGTTATTCGTCAGCGGTTAAGTCCTACTGGGCACAATGGAACTCGCTTAACTTGAAAAACGAGGTTCTGAAGCGGGTGTTGGAGTCTGAAGACAGTGGAGAAGGAAGGCGACAGACAGTAGTATCCAGGAACAGATGACGGGAGGTGCTCAAAGAAATCCATGATGAGGTCACTGGAGGATATTTGTGAGTAACGAAGACCCTCCAGCAAGTAAGACAATGGTTTTACTGGGTTAATTGTCAAGCCGACGTCAACGACTGATGCAGAAAATGTGCTGTATATGCTGCCAGTAACGGACCTCTGGTATGACCGAAAGCTCCAATGCGCCAGTATAACGTGGGTAGTCCTTTCGAGAGAATCGCCATCGACATCCCCGGCCCGTTCCCAGAGTCCGACCATGGAAACAAATACATCCTGGTAGCCATGGACTACTTTAGCAAGTGGGCAGAAGCCTATGCCCTGCCCAACCAGGAAGCCTTTACCGTCGCTGATGTCCTGGTAAAGGAATGGATATGTCGATTCGGTGTCCCATTGGAGATGCATTCGGACCAGGGCAGAAATTTTGAGTCCAACCTGTTCCAAGAAATATGTAAATTGTTGGACATTCGAAATACCAGAACCACAGCCTTACATCCACAGTCCGATGGAATGGTGGAACGAATGAATAAGACCATAAACCGCCACTTGTCCAAGGTAGTCTCTGACCATCAAAGAGACTGAGACCAATACCTCCACCTGTTCCTGCTGGCTTATCGTTCGGCAGTGCACGAGTCAACCGGCCAAACCCCTGCCAGTATTTTAATGGGCCGAGAGCTGCGGCTTCCTTGCGACCTGAAATTTGGGACGCCGCCAGAACAAGACACTGTTTGGTTGTACAATCCTAAGCGACGCCGTAGTTTATCACCGAAGTTGCAGAACTCGTGGGAGGGTCCGTACAAAATCATGAAAAAGGTTAATGACCTCGTCTACCGAATTCGTAAGTCACCTCGAGGAAAACCTAGGGTCGTCCATTTTAATAGATTGGCTCCTTATGATGGCAATCACGACCAAGTTCGCGCCCTCAGACTACCAGAGGATGAAATGACGTACCAGAAATTCATGTCCTTATACTCGAACGGACAGAAGGTCGTACATGGGGTAACTCGAGAAGAGCCACGATACCTTTTCAAGGTTCCAGTTGATTACCCACTAGCTCACTGCGTGGCAGAGGATCTCCAAATGTCCAAGGGTATCGCTGTGGTATTCAATAAGACATTCGGTCAGCTCCAAATATTACGAGAACAGAATCCTGAAGTCGGAGGAGTGCTACAGTTGAAGAAGGGTCAGAGAAACGTTTTCTACTTGGTGACCAAAAAGCATTCTCGAGACAAACCGTCATATGAAGATGTCTGGAGGAGTCTTACCAGACTGAGGGACACGATGCTCGACCAGAATCTCGTGGACTTGGCAATCCCGAAATTAGCCTCTGTGCTCGACAGGCTGGACTAAAGAATTGTGAGAAGCATGTTGGAAACGATCTTCAGATCCATCGGCATCAAGATTTTGGTGTGCGGTAACCATCTTCCACGCCCCAGCATGAAGACTGTGGAGTGTTACTTACATCGAACTCCACAGTGCAGATATGGGGAGTCCTGCAGGTAACGACACACGCCAAGGATGACATTTCGTGGCGAAATGTCTTTAAGAAGGAGGCAATGTAACGAATTTGAAGCCGGCCCTGACCGACAAGCCACCGCAAATAATCTAGGCCAGTGCCGAAACCCCCAGAGAGATCCGTAGCGTTCGTTGACGATATAAAAAGGCCGCTCTCCGTCCCGAGCGGCAGTCAGTCAGTCAGTCGGAGTCTGTATCTAGAAAGCGAATCGAGCGGTTAACAAACAGTGAAGATAAATTAAGCGTTAGTTGCTAAGTGGTGTATATAAATTGGTTGTGATAGTGAAGTATTGTTAAAAGTAAATTTGTGTAAGACAGTTAATTCTTTAATTCGTTACAATATTTAAATATAATATCAAAGATAAACATATGGATTCAAAACTCAATATACAGAAAATAGAGGAGGGATTGAAGAACGTTGATTGTGGTTGTTTGTAGATATCATATGGAGTTTAGGCTTACTGAAATTAATATCACTCGATGCAAAGTGTTCGTTAGGGATCTTGCACACTTTGTGAGATGATGACCTGATCAGAAGCTATACTGCAAGTAGTTGGCTTATAGTATATTTTTTGTTGACTCAAAACTAACTTAGTTTCCAACTAGAAAAGTTATCTCGAAAAAATATTTTGTAGAGAAAGGTATCGAACTCACGACCTTTCGATCGTAAACCGGTCACCCTATCACTGCGACAAATCACTACAATTCATCTTGTGACTGTTGAGTTCAATATTCAATGACGGCTGGGCGTTCGAAAGTACAATTAATTTGAATCGAATCAATTCCCTTCCCAAAATGATTGCCTTTTTGAGACAGTTTCTTTTCCTTAAAGAATAAAGACAATTCCTCCTGACATTTGAACATTGATAAAAACGGTATGTTAATCGTAACTAGTTGAACTCGAATAATTATTTCAATAATCGTAACAATGATATTTTGAAAAAATATGAGAACTATTAAAAATATTACTAACCAGTAACTTCAAATGACTCTATGGATGTGTGTATGACATTTATTAGACTTTCTATGGTCATTTTAAGAAAATAACTAATTCAGTTTCAAGTTGGTTTGACTATCAAGAGTCTAGATGTCATAAATTTCTGGACCTAACATGAACAGAAAAAATGTGTTTGTACTATAGAGAAATATGCACCACACTACATTGGAACAAAAGAAATGCGGAACCAGCACATTCCTCTGACATTCTAAAAATGTTTCGACATAAATCAATATTTAATGACTCTTATTCCGATGACAGTTACGAGGTTTTCCGTATGAATATATAATAAAATATCTAAGCCGTTGTGTAATACGAGTATAGTACAACACTCCGTGTTTGATCTTCTTGACTGTTACAAAATGTCCTCAGGCTGCAAATTTTGATTCCTAATATGTCCGTCATTGTACCCGTTTTGCACTACTAACATTTGCAGGATATCTTAGGAAAGTAGGTCAAAAATATTTTAGTGCCCAGGGACACAATTGGGAACCCCATGGGTACAAAATAGTGGAATACTGAATGAGTGAAATAATAATTGAATAATAGAGAGCATTGTGCAAAATACTCGCAGACAAGTTTCCCAAGGTAAATAACATGTTTTTAAGGACAAAACACAAGCACTACAGCAAAATCCTTAAGGCGCTCTCAGAGCGGTGCCTATGCGAATGTAGCGATTCACATTGGATTTGAATCGCTGTAGATTGAATCCATTCGGAAAAACGTTCTCATAAAATTTATTCCGCATAAACGCAGTTTTCCAGATGAAAGAGTTCTTGAACAGTGAAGTTCGAATTGAACTGAGTTGAACCTCAAAATTGATGAGCATCCACAGTCCGCCGCGTATTTCTTGGTGTAATCAAATGTGCCGTCACTTGAATACTTCTTGTGAAAGTATCTATGAAAGAGAGACAGATTTCAGGCTATCAAGGTTGCACGTGATATTCGCGTCTCCAATCAGGCGGATGGCTCTTTTTTTTGGTGGAATCCAGCAGCTTCAGGGTGAGTTTGGGGGCAGAGCTCTATGCATGAGTACAATACTCCAAAGAAGGTCTGATCTGAGGTTTATGAAGCATCAAAATCGGGCACTTCATCAGGGCCAGACGCCTTGTTGATATTGAGCTGTTTCAAAATTCGCCTGACTAGACGCTGTCAAAAAGTAATTTTCGGCATTGTGGATTCAATTGTGGGAATAGTGAGTGGTGCCTTTTCTAGACAATCGACTGTGGATTGGGACGCAAATTGTTCAACTAGTAGATTTGCTTTTCTATGGTTGAACCATCCGCTTGTGTCTACATCATCCGTCATTTTGTTTTTGAGCTTTCCTTGTTGCATTACATACACCTTGTATGCTTCATTCATAAATTATCAAGAAACCAATGTTCAGATCACCTCTACTCTAAAATTATCGCATGTCACCTTCGTAATATCAATATGCACACCCATTCGCGTCACTCTATCACTTTTCGAACGTTTTTTCTCAAATACCGCTGTAACCAAGTACAACTCACATCCTGACGAATTGAAATTGCTATCATTTCCTGCGTTCAAAAGAAGAGCCATCCTTTCCGGTAAACAATGAATCTGACTGAATTGAATTGAAATATGGTGAATTGAACTCACTTGAGTTATCTGATTCATTTTACTTTTTCATGTTTTCCTTGATTAGTTTACCTATATTTCAACTGTTATTCAATGTTGACATCTAGATTAGGTCCAAGTTTTGAGTTTGATACTGTATCACCATTGATATAAGTATTCATGAATGAAAATTATTTTGTTGGAGTGGTAGAAAAGCGTAAGCCAATATACAATTTAAAACCATCTGTTATCATTATTATTATTTGATTTAGGGCAAATGAAAGTATCACTCAATTCATTGAAATATCTGAAATGGATGTTTGAAGGTGATTGACAATGTTTCATGATGAATTTCACTAGTTCGGACTTCCATTGTCTACTAGATAAAATGATTTAAAATCTCTGAAACAACTAAAAAAGAAGAATTAAAAATGAATAGCTGAAAATAAGAATTATAATAACCAAAATAAACCTGAAATGAAATAATAGTGAAATAAAATACAAGTAAAAATAGAAAAATTGAATAAATAAAAATAAATAAATAATAAATAATAAATAAATAACCAGTCATCGGTTGATGACTGGACTGATTCCTCCGAGAGNTCATAATTTTGTATTAGTTTTAATGTGATATCTAGAAGGCGCTTTGTACGCTGTCATTATTTATTTCAAATTGCCTAACTTCTTTGACAGTATACTTTTCATGAAAAAACCAAATTCTCACACTTTTTCCAAGTAAAAATGGTACACTTTCCCAACAACGCTGGAGGTGATCGTTTTCGAAAAATTCACAACTATATGGTATTCAATGCATATTACTTAGCTCAGTGTTTCTCAAAGTGTGCGCCGCGGCGCGCAGGGGCGCCGTGGACCACGGATGAGTCTCAAGGTACAACGTTTTACAACATAGATAACAGAGAGTAAAGGTAATACGTCGGTACCTGTTAATAAAAATCCTCTGATGATATGATAATATCGGTAATTGCAAAATGCAATCCTATTTTCATTTATTATTAATTAAATGTCTAGTTTAGTCTTTACGTTCGGGGCGCTACAATAACCTTCAAAAAATATAAGGGAGCCGTGAATTCGAAAAGTTTGAGAAACACTGACTTAGCTCCTAGGACGGTAAGTGAAGTTGCTGAGGACATTATAAAATATAAGTATGTGGTGGATCCCGTCAAAAAAACAACATTTTCGTATAAAATTTTTAATGAAAATAACTGAAATTGCAGAAAACTAATAACAAAAACCAACCGTGTTTTGTAAAATTTCAGCAATTTGTATTTCGAAAACGAATGATTTCTCGATAAACATTTTGAAGAAAAAGTTGACGAGATCCACCACACACTCAGTTTTTGTAATGTTCTTAGCAACTTTACTTAGCGCCCTAGGAGCTAAGTGATATGCATCGATGTAAAAAAATTGTAAATATCTCGAAAACGATCACCTCCAGCGTTGTTGAGGAAGTGTAACTTTTTCACTTGGAAAAGGTGTGGAAATTAGGTCGTTTTATGGAAACTGCCATAGGTTTACTGTCAAAAAAGATAGAGCAATTTGAAATAAATAATGACATCGTACGTAGCGCCTTCTAGATGATACAAAAAATTGAAAAAACACTCTGTATCTCCGAAACGAAGCATTTCCGGACACAAGTTTATATAGACTTCTTGCCTTGAAATTGTCTCAGGAATACGTCACTTGGATATTTTATGTTACACCCTGTTTATGCAACACTATTGGTATCTGCATATTGGCTCAAAATATATCTTATACAGCAAACTTAGAACTAGAATCAGCTCAGTGATATTTTCAAATTTTCAGAATGTTTTTCTTGGAAAGTGAAAAAAAAATCTAAATGGACATTTTTCCAAATAACATATTTTTCTAATGAAAAATAAAACTGTATTCATAACTTCTATTCAAATTTCAAATTCTGAAGCTACAAATTTCTATTGTCCAATATTCAGATGGCAACCGTGTTCGTTCATTTTATTTCTGTTCTTGGTCACATATGTAGTATGTAGTCCAGCCAATTACAAAGATCCAAAAGTATACTTCTGTACTCTCAAAGGCACAGTTTTGCTTTAATTGCCAATTAAATTGGAAATTGTTATAATAATATATTCAGATGGCAATTCCACGGCAGACACGTCGCTCACATTGTTGTGACGGGTTAAACTTTAATTGGAAACCTAGAGTTTCAATTGAATCGAAGACAATGAGCTGCAAGTAAGAAGTAAGGTTAGGAATATGGAATTTGTTATTCACTACTGCTATCAATTGGGGTTAGGATCGAATTTGCATCGTTAACTAATTCAATTGTTATAAATGTTTTCGATTTTTTTCCTAGTTCAAATAGAAATATACTGGTAGGAGAGTACTTGTGCGGTTGGAATTGTAAATGGATTTACATCTTCTCTGTAGTTCGAGAAGAATGATTTCAAAATTTTTCTTGTACCTTCATGTGTTATTGATGATTCAAATCCTACAACTCCATGTAGATGATATGGAATGTGTATTTAATGCTTCAAATAATGATTTGATGAAAATATGAATGCTACTTCAAGTGAATGTTTCCATTTGAAATGTTTTCAAGTCATCGATGGTTGGTTAATTTTTGTTTCTAAAACTATTGAAAAACTTGGTGTTTTTCAAGAAACCCATAATCAACAACGAACAAAATAAAATGATTCATTTTAGATTCTGTTTGCCTCTCAGGATGTAACTTTCCCTAATATCTTTCGAAATTGTACAAATTATGTATGGATCAATTATGCAAAAGTCATCGACATCTAACGGGTTTTCCAACGGAGACTTCCGAACTTTAACAATTGATAACGGCCATCTTGTTGAAGCTACGTTATTATCTACAAATTAGTTATTATTCATTCGGTCTGTTTTACCAAATAACCCCGAATGCATAGCATTCAACAACACATGCAGATAATAAATATTTTTTATCAACATTGGTGTTCTGTTTGAGCAACGTATCGCGCGCTTTGCCCACTTTACGATCGCCATTATCGTCCTAACGAGAGGATTATTTGCTTGGGCCTGCACCTGTACAAAATTCAATTGACCCAGGAACTGAAGGTAAACGACAATAGAATGAAATGGTGATAAAAAAACTTTTAGAACAAGCTTTTATTTAAGTGCCCTAAAAAGATCAGAATAAAATTTTAAATCACATTAACCACTTATGAAGCACTGTTTGGAACCTTTGGTGTAGTAATGAATATTACTGGAGTTTTTTCCCAACACCAAATCGTTATTTTTAACACCTCGACACGTGTTTCGATTACCAAGGGATCATCTTCAAAGAGGAAGATTATAACTAGAAACTAATGCGAGCTAACCCTATTTATGCTATATAGGTATCCCATTCAGGTAAACCATCCAAGCGTACCACCCATACAGGTATACCAACCTAAATTAATTTTATAATTTGTATTATCTATTATTTCACAATATATGTTTATATAAAAACAATTTTCAGCTATATAAATTAATTTCACAATATTGCCAATCCAAGTTTACTTTTGCAATGTGTCCTTATGTAATAATCAGTAAACCCAACAACATTATTTTATTTTAACAAGATATATAGTATACTCTTTGGTATAGGTCCGTCATCGTTATTCATAATATTATTTTTACACTCTCATAGGCATCTAGTTGCCTGTTGTTGTTAAATTCTTACTTACTTACCTACTTACCAATCTTAATGAACTGAAGTCTATGGAATGGTTTTGTTGCAAAATATGATGGGGACTGCTGATTTTTCAGGTCTTCCATATTTTAAGTGTGCTACGTGTTCTTTATATCTCACTTTAAAAGATCCTTTTGTCTGTCCATAATATTTTGCATCGCAGTACTTACATTCAATTTCGTAAATTTCAGACTTTTTCGAATTCTCGACTTTGTCTTTTGGACTTCCCAAAAGGCTCTGTAGAGTATGACTTATTTTATAGACCACCTTGTTACCTAGTTCCTTGAAAATCTTTAAAAAGTTCCTCGTATATTGGTGGTATGAAACTGAGATGTATTTATCTTGGTTTTTGTC
>NW_019290045.1:31940-65666 GCF_000500325.1 Leptinotarsa decemlineata | reverse complement strand
TATATATCTCCGTAGTAATCTATCATTCCTGACTATGATTGGGTCATGGTTGACAAAAATTTCAGCTTTGATAGAATAGGAAAGGTTGGCATTATTATTCTCGAGAATAAAACAAGCACCAAATTCCTGGGGACCACATCAGAATTCCTACTAAAAAACTCTCTTCGGGTTGTTATGCGGTAAGAGTAACTACTAGAGAATAGGGATCTTCTGCAGCTGAATCTGTTTACTATTCACTAGAAGGGGCACACTTCATATATGGAATTCCATTCTAGAACTCACATGAATAATGTGTTTGTACTTCAAAAAAGAGCTATACGTTATCTCTTCAGAATGAAACAACAAGACTCCTGTAGGCTTATATTCATCACGAATATTACTTTAAGAGTTCAGTAATCTACAATGGCCTGAAAATATCCAACCACCTGCCAAACGACGTTAAATGTATAGAGAGCTCCTCAGAATTTCGAAAACAATGAAAGTTTTACTCTCTGATAGACCCTATTATAGTTTGGACAAATTTTATGACGTTACCTTTCACTAACACTTATTCTCAAATACTTCGTAACCTAACTCATTGTTAGTACCACCAAATTATAATTTCCATCTAGCATCTGCAATAACTTCCACCTTGCCAAATAGCCATACACATAAATAAGTAGGCAAGTGTACCTAGGCATATTCTGTGTGTTAAAAACTATCAGTCATGATGAAATTTATTCGGTTATGAAAAGAGTGAAGGTGATAAAAAAATTGATTGGATTTGATTCAATTGAAAATAGACAAGTATTCATAGGCATTATTGTTAGTAAATTATGTTTGATAAAAAACATGTCTCATCAAGTTATCTGATGGGTGAAAGTCGATCTCCCATGGTATCCTCTATTATTACGTTTTATCCAGTATTCAGTTTATTTCCATATCTCGCTGCTTTCTTTCATTTAAATTAATAAAATCAGTATCGTGGATAACAAAATCACTAGCGTGGATACCCAACTCTCAATTACTATTTCCATAATGACAAATCTTTGGAAAAAAATATTCAAGAATGAAACATACTCATATGCGGGATGAAAGATGATATCATGCATCACTTACCTGTTATCAACCACAATTCCTTCAAACATTCTTCTCTGGTCTTCTGAAAATCAGCAGAAGAGTCAGTTTCATCGCCACCTTCAATTGCTTTGAACATAATTGCCCCGAGGAGGGCATATCCCGTCATTCATAGAAAGTTTCGATTCTTTATTCTTTATTGCGAAAAAAATGAATATGTAATATGAAAACTTCAGGAACGCTATTTTGTTTTGAAGGAACGGATTATTGTGATCTGAAATAAAAATAAATAAATAATACAGGTTGAGACAAAAGAAAATTTGATAAAATAAATGCATAAACTAGCAATAATTTATTTTGTTCTGCTCTGTTCCATCGATTATGATCATTTTGTGTCCATTGTTTTCCTTCTGATGCATTATTTATATTACTTTAACTCTTGTTTGACTCATTCGTATGAATATGTCAGTCCTGATACTTGTAATATTTCATTTATTTGCCTCCTCTTAGATTTCACATCACTTTTTCAGAATATGGAAGTTCAAATCTCTGAAATTTAAAAAGAAATACAAGTATCTATATATTTGTTTTAGTTTCATCTCACAGAGAGGTTGATTTCCAGATACATATAAAAAAAGCAAGCATTATGAAACAATTGACATACTCTTAAGCTTCATAATTATTAACATTCGTAGAGATGAAGTAAGTGAGTGGCTTTTTTCAATTTCACTCAATTTTGAATTGCTCTATGGACATTTCCGTAAGGTTTTCCTTAAGGACGAAACACATGCACTACAGGAAAATCTTTAAGTCGCTCTCAGAGCGGTGCCTGTGCGAAAGTCCCGCTGGATATTGGATCCATTTGGAAAAACGTTATCAGGAAGTTTATCCACATGAACGCAGTTCTCCAGAGTTCTTGAACAGTGGAGTTCGAGGTGTACTAAGTTGAACCTCAAACGATGAGCGGTCACAGTCTATCGCTTATTTCTGATATGTACCGCTCTTGGTGGAAGGAATCAAATGTGCCAAGTCACTTGAATACTTCCCGTGAACATATCTATGGAAGAGAGACAAATCTCCAACCTTTTTTCGATGTTCCAGGCTACCAAGGTTGCGCGTGATGTTCGTGTCTCCAATCAAGTAGATGGTTATTATCTGGATTGGATCCAGCAACTTCAGCTTATGTTTGGTGGCAGAGCTCTATACATGAGAACAATACTCCAAAGAAGGACTGATCTGAGCTTTATAAAGCATCAAAAGTTGCTGAGGTGTGTACAGTTTTCTTGTTTGGAACAGTATTCCAAACTGTTGAGGAAAAGCCTCTGCAATTTCAGTGACATGATTGTGCTAAGACATATTGGTGTCCATTTCGACCCCCAACAAACTTATCGAAGCCGAAAGCGGAATTGTTTGACCTGACATTATTATATTCGAGATATATCCATCGATGGCCACTTGTAGGAAGCGTTCTTTCAGGAAGCTGAGGAGCCATACACAAAAATGATTCGAGAAGCCATAACATCGAAGTGTGGCCAGCAAACCCTCATGCCATACACGGTCAAAGGACTTAAAAATATCAATCGCAACAACTCTTGACTCTCCATGTTCGATTGCGTTATTCCAAACATCGGTGATATACGATAGAAGGTCGACTGTTGATATTTGTTTCCGCAATCCATATTGATGATCGCCCAAGATGTTGAAGCCTTCCAAATATTTGAGTATATGGTGATTCACGGCTTTCTCCATGATTTTTCATATAACTGATAGCAAAGCGTTATTTGGAATAGTTTTTTGCCCTTTTTAAGAATATACTGAACGCGAGCAATCTTCCAACAAGAAGGAAAAACCCCTTTCTTGTAAGACAACTTTGAAAAGTTTGCAAAATACGCAAATTGTCAAGCCAGTGGATTCGCTTTTTCCATGACGTTATTGCAATTGAACCATCCGTTTTTGTTAGTGGTGGTGTTGTGGATTTTGTAAAAGTTCTGATCATCAACTTTAGCTACCTACCAGAAGGATGTAGACCCGTTTGGAATAGCAAGCAGTTCATCCCTAATCCTCCGATTGTGAAGTTTTTTGCTTTCAGTTTTCCTAAGTTTGCAGATGTTGCGAATATTAACAAACCTAGTTCGGTTTTCGGCATTTTTGCGCCACCGTCGGTAGACGAGATTTCTGGAAGCAACAGCTTGCTCGCAATTTTTGTAGATTGAAAATTCCAGTTTATACATATTTTTCGTTGACGTTGATCGTTAAATGTGGGTTATATAATCATTTTAAAACTTTTCCTACTACGAATCACTATTTCTGGGATACTGCCATTTCGAAAGTTAAATTGGTTGTATTTTACACAGTAATATGCATACTCCATAAGGTACATTTTTTCACCACTTATGAGGTAGTCTACTTGTCGCATTCATTCCCGATGGGTATTCTATAGAATATTCGGAATTGTGTGCGAGTGAAAAAATTTCCAGAATGCAAACATACAGGTATATCAAAGAAAGCAACATAGTCGTCTCAAGCGGGTGGCGCTGCACTTTTTCAATTGAACTATTTTTTTTTCGAAAACTACACTTCACGATTTGATCTTCACAAACTTTGAAAAAGCTACTGTGCTAGCGAAACATGTTGTAATATATTTTTGTGAAGATCAAATCGTGAGGTGTAGTTTTTGAAATTACTATGGATCTTCATCTTAGTTGTTTGCACATACACAGTTGCACCTGATAGCATACATATATTGATAAGAAGAGGCGGATGTTACCGAATTGATAAACAGAACTTGATTCTCTGGCATACAATGAATCCAAAGAAGTCACTGTTTCCAATCGTCAGAACTGCAATATTCTTGTCGACGGACGTTTCATCATCCAAGTTGGCGTCATAATGGGATGCGGCAGAATATACCCTTTATCTCCTGAAGATGCTAAATTGGTTGATGAAACGTACGTAAAGAAGAGTGTTGCAGTTCGGGGGTTTGGAAATGCTGTTTTTGGATGTTAGCGAATGTTGTACTCTTTCACCGTTTCATTTGTTCTCCACAAAATTTTACCATACAACCTACATTTTTCTCTACGATAGAGTTTTTGGTGGGAAGTTAATAGGAATTTTGTGAGATTGTAGAATGTAAAAATTACATCTAAAATTGAAAATTCGTTGTACTCTTTCACCGTTTCATTTGTTCTCCACAAAATTTTACCATACAACCTACATTTTTCTCTACGATAGAGTTTTTGGTGCGAAGTTAATAGGAATTTTGTGAGATTGTAGAATGTAAAAATTACATCTAAAATTGAAAATTCGTTGTTATTTCAGGAGCTTAGTAAAATGTATTAAGTTCTGAAAATTAAAACCAGTAAAAGTGATTTGACTTCCAAATTCATGTTGTACGTTTCAATAAGCTATGAGAATTGTTTTATATTATGTGTTTGAACTCTTGTTGAGGTAACACTAATTAAAAAACCAATTTGCACTGTTTTTCAATCCCTGTCTGATGGAAAGTATACTTTTCTATTTTGACTGAAACATCAGATAGAGGTATGAATTAAAAAGTCATCAACATCAACAGTACACACATGGCTGAATCAGGGGAATTAATTTGGCACAGATAAAATTACACGTCACCTTCAGCTAAAAAATGACAAAGTTGCTGATTGTTGTATCATATAATGATCATGATGTGCGAATTAATTCAACCTTTGAATAACTTCAAGGCGCAATAAATTGCAGAGGAAACATGCAAAAGGGTAATTTTGTATCATGAACTCTGAAAAAATATAGGTTTCTCTCAAATTATTCACTTGAATGACTTCCAGTTGACATGTTTGTTCATATATCAGGTCATTTCAGGAGTTTTGTTCGTGTTTATGAGTCTACTTTGAACTGTATCTCAGCGAATACTGATTCAATTCAATCGAGCGCCATTTGAATCGATGCACTTTTGCTAACGTAACACAAGTCGATCAATTCCATCAGCATGATGGAACTCGATAAAGTCGACGAAGGCCATTTTCCCCAGGCCCTGATGTTCTTCCAGTGAGAAAGTTATCGTAGTGCTTGAAAAGATATTCGGCTGGAGAAAGGTCTGGGGAGTATAGTGGGTGAAACAGAGCTTCGACGTTCGATTCGATACATTTTTGAGCGGTGATTTGTGAAACGTATGTTATCATAACCTTTCCAATACGTTTGAAACCGTCAAAACCGCATGGGAGCTGACGCCCAGTTCTTNATGAGTCTACTTTGAACTGTATCTCAGCGAATACTGAATCAATTCAATCGAGCGCCATTTGAATCGATGCACTTTTGCCAACGTAACACAAGTCGATCAATTCCATCAGCATGAAAATTGTTTCCTCGAGATTCGATAAAGTCGACGAAGGCCATTTTCCCCAGGCCCTGATTAGCGAATGTTCTTCCAGTGAGAAAGTTATCGTAGTGCTTGAAAAGATAATCGGTTGGAGAGAGGTCTGGGGAGTATAGTGGGTGAAACAGAGCTTCGACGTTCGATTCGATACATTTTTGAGCGGTGATTTGTGAAACGTATGTTATCATAACCTTTCCAATACGTTTGAAACCGTCAAAACCGCATGGGAGCTGACGCCCAGTTCTTTCGCCATCCGACGACGCATCGTTTGTGATTTTTCAGTCTCCACCATGTCTTCAAATCCTCGTCCTAGATTGCTGTAGGTCGTCCATTTCGGGGCTCATCTTCGAGACAAATTTCAGGAACGATATTCGCAACCAATGTCGAACAGTCGTTCATCAACACTATAATTGCCAAATGTCTGGTTGATTTTTTTGGTTACTTCGGCAGCGCTTTGGTTTGATTTCGATTCGTACAAAAAATTATCCGAAAATCGCTCAATGACATCATATAGTAATATGATACCTCTTCTTGGTACCTGCGTCTTGAGTGTCTTGAATTAATTTCACAATATTGCTAGTCTAAAATCAATTTTACAATGTGTCCTCATGTAATAGTTATAATTGTAATAATTGAAATATTATTTTAACAAGCTAGATAGTATACTATTAGGTATTGGTCCACCATCGTTATTCATAATAATATGTTTACTTATTTCCACACTCTCTCATACAATGTTCCAATGAATACATATTTCAACAGTGGGAAACGAATTAAAAAAATAATAAATATTCAATTCCATTTACTGAACCCCTCTGCTGAAATATAGTTCGCAAATATGCAATTGATCTTCACATTCGAAAACTACTTCATATTTTTCTGATGCATCCGACAATAAAATTTTGATTTTATCATTTCTGAATGATTTTCATTTTATATTATTATTTGTCTTTCAACTGTGTTCAAGTCTTCCGTCTTCAAAAAAACGAGCGATATCAGGTCAACAATGTAGGACAATGTCCTATGGTTCATAGCTCATTTCCGCAGTTTCATAAAGAATAGAATCAATACTATACGCCTCATAACCATTCTTGACAGCAATTTGTTGTTTGACGAAACTCGATGGAAACTGCCTAGAATCCCATAAATACATACAATAAAACATCTACTCAGTCGCCGATAAGAATAGATTTCCGCTTCTTCATTCTAAAAATGAAATCTGAACATCATTTTCAAAATGTTAGCAAAAAAATTCAAGAAAATCCAACGGTTCAGCGACAGATGGCGTGACGTCATACAAAATTCGGAGCCCGCTAGGAAGTTCAATTATTTTTTGATTGAATGCATTCATCTGCATATTTTGTATGAAAGACTAGTTGTAGCCTGGGCTTCACCCCCGTAGAATTTGATTTGCCACATTGAGTTTCGTGACAGACCATTTTAAACAAATATTCACAATATTTTTTTATTAACTCGAAACTTCAGGTTCCCAACTTCAAAACTTACGAAATTCAATACAACCTTTGGAACCCATTTTTCCCCCTTGGGGGTGGCCATTCCTGATTCCCTTTCTTGCTGCTCATTTATGCTATACATAGAACCTACCTGTAGCTTCGGCTGTACGTTAATATAAGAGCGGGCAATAGCTAGTAATTTATATTTTTACTTTAAAATACAATAATTCGAAGAATATGCCAACAGCACTAATAAGTAATGAATAGCTTCGAGAATCCAATTTTATAATTCTATTCTCGAAGAATGTGCAAAACTAACACAACCGTCAACGACGTATGCCCTCACGCGTCTACCCGCGTTCGGGTCGCGTTCTCGACGATAGCGGTTTATTGCTTAGACCGCCCCTCTACCCCCGCGCATTTTCCCCTGTCGTCTTACAGTAGACGCGACGCGTAATAGCTTGCTGCGTTGCGTCAAGTTAATCTTATCGTGATAACTTTTAAACAATTGATACAAATTACTTATTGACAACAATTGTATCAATTCTTATAAGAATTTGACAAATATTTATAAAATGTTCATTGTAAAAAAAGTATCCAGTTCAATTGTATGTATGGCTCCGTATTTTGCATATAGTGGCTACAATTTGATAGAGGTAGATATATGCTATTCAAGATAAACAATCTCATGATACATTATCTGCATGTAACGGTATAGGCAGCGCATGCCAAGATAGCTCTCAAGGAGCAAGAATTTTTCCGACTAACTTAATACTTATCGTTACATTATGACTAAAATTACACAAAATCTTTGTAAACTGTAGCTCATATGTTTTTTTGATTCATCAGCTGTATTTATCTGTTTTATGTGTAGTTTCATCTAAATGCGTGCAGTCGTTTAGGCGTGAAAGAGCCACAAACATGCATACATACATATATACATCCATCCTCACAAACTTTCACATTTATATTACTATTGATATATAAAAAAGTATCAAAAGAAATTCGTGAAATCAAGTTGTTTCTGTCAACACTAACATACATTCCAGAGTGATTTAAAAAAACTATCTAATGAACAGGGTAAACAAAACTTTATTTCTTACCGAAATATACCAATATATTGAATTATATAGCTCCACATTTATTTTTCATTGCTACAAAATATTCAAAATTGGTTAATCGAACTTCATAAGTACTGACAATCATCGTATTTGATAAACTCAGTCCTTACTTTCACAGAAATATGAGTCCACCTGTGGTTAATTACTTGTGTCTGTCTCAACAGAATTGGACTGGACTGATGTACATATCCCTATACCGACATTCTCACATATTCCGTTCAAACACAAAGCTATAATGTCGCGTATCTTGACAACGGTAAATGACATTCATTTGAAATGTTCCTATTGCTCTGAAAATTCATTGTTACAGAGTCCTGAAGAAGAATTTGATTAAATTTCAAGTGATGGCGAGGAAAGTGCTGAAGATTCGGGGGATGAGGAATGCATCGATCCCAACAGGTTAGGAGCAGCTCAACTGAGAGCTCCAGCGGAAAATAACCTATACATTGTAAATGGGTTTTCAAAACAAAAAAAGATGGTTACCGTGCAAGATCTAAGCACATTGATATTCGCCATTAGAACGGAAGACATAGCTGCTGATATTTTGACGAAACCCTTATTCAGACGAAAACATGATATTTGTTTATAGAGAAAATGAATATTGATGTTCAACCGCATTTTAGTGGGGGTGTTGGTAATTGAAAATGCAACACACCCTCTATTGTATATCAATCATTCATTTTCAGTTATTGTTTGATATTTGTATGTAAATGAATGACTGTCAGATACAAGTTCATCATAATATATATAAATTATTGATATGTTCAATATAACGTTTAGAAGTAACTCAGGCTCATTGTAATTACACTTTTGCACTGCCCTCATTGCATTTCCATCAATATACGGTTACGTACGCTGCATCAAAAAATAGACTTTTTGAGCTAAAAACTGGGGAAATGTATACATTTATAGGAATTCTACTACTCAGTGGATATGTTCCTGTTGTGGGAAAATAGTGAAGATGTACATAATTCACTTGTTACTAATTCCATGCGTAGAAACCGTTTCGAAGAAATTTTTTCAAATTTGCACGCTGCAGATAATGAAAATTTACCACAAGACGACAAACTGGGAAAAGTGATTGGTGCCCTAAATGAAAACTTTTTTCGCTATGCGCCATTTGAAGACAATATATCAATCGATGAATCAATGATTCCATATTATGGAAGGCATACATGTAAGCAGTATATAAAAAATAAACCTGCGAAATTTGGTTACAAAGCGTGGATTGCGGCACATAAGCTAGGTTATTGCCTACAGTTTCAAATTTATCAAGGTAAAAACAGCCAATATGATATAATTGAAGGAATGGGTCTGGGAAAATCAGTAATTTTTCATTTTGCTAATTTCCTGAAGTCACAATATCCCAATGAGAGCATGTCTTTTTATTTTGATAACTTCTTTTGTTTAGCAAAGCTCTTGAAAAAATTGGGAGAACATGGATACAAAGGCACCGGAACAGTGAGGGAAAATAGAAATAGTAACTAGTGGACTAGTTGATGTTTCTACTATGAAAAAACTGGCAAGGGGAGCAATGTGCAGTGCACATGATGAAGATAATGATATTGTAGGAGTTCGCTGGACTGACAACAGTGTTGTTACATTACTCTCTAATGAGTTTGGACTTTATCCAATTACAACATGCAAGAGATATTCGGTTATTGAGAAAGCTAAAACAGTGAAATATGGAACAAAAAATATCACACCGGGACCAAAAAGAGCGTATATAAGGAACCCCACGATAGCAAACGGAAGACATATTATCCTAATCCAACGAAACAGAAGAAGATGCCAAGTTTTTAAAAACAAAACAACGAAATGTTGCGAGAGCTGTGACGTTCCCCTGCATGACAAATGTTTCGAGACATACCACACTCACTAAGTTCATTAGTTTTCTCTTGAAAGAATTGTATTGATTTTTTTTTTGTGAAAAACATGATTAGCAAGTCTGAATATGTTTATGTTTCATATATATTTAATGCTCAAGGGGTCGTTAATGACCCATATCAAAGCTCGGTTACTATTGTTATTTTTTTTTTCATTTTTTTGTGGCTATTTGTATCATCTATATACCCATTTCCTAATAAAATTGGGAACAATTCACAAAAAATAATTCTGGGCATTAATGGGTTAATATAATTGTTATTTCCAACTAATTTTTTTGATTATTTTTATTTTTTTTTACAGATTCTATGAGGAATTTCAAATCAATTTATATCATATTAGACAATGAAAGTCTAAACCAATGAAATGCACAATTGTTTTTTAAAGAAAAAATTGATCCTGTTATTCTACCAACTTTTCTACTGAATTATTATCATTGTTAATTTTTTACCACGATTTCAATGAGTCACAGGTATCCATAGGTTCAATGACTGCTTGATATAACTAAAAATAACATCTACATATCTGTTCCAAGTCAGTGACGAGTAATCTCACTCCTATTTTTCTTTCAGTTCAAATCTGGTCTGTAGAAATTGTTTGTTCAACTGTAAGCAATTCTGTTTTATGCAGATTTGTGTGAGCTCTATGTACAGAGATTTTCTTTAATGTCCCCCCCCTTTTATTCTTTGAAAGGGTCAACTCAAAAAATTGAAATTTGATAGAATGAAATTAATGCACGAATACTTTATTTTGATGTAAAATTGACAGATGAAACTTTCAAGATGGCGACTGGGTGCCATCTGGGAAAAGAATTAAATGGAAAGGGGGGTCTTGTGACCATTCTGTAAGACCTCGATGGCCATCCAACGACCAGGAAAAGTAGTATCCAAATAGTTTCTCACTAGTCAGGAGTAATGTGGTGGTTTTGAAGCTCCTGACAAATGCTTCACAACCCTACATAATGTCCATATCTTCCACTACTACAAAATGGCGGAATTTTCAATAGTTGCCTGAATACATTTACATTTAACTACATAATATGAGGTAATAAGCTTGAGGTCAGTTCAGAAGATGCTCGAAATGATTACCTTGATCTTCCTGACATATGAACAACCTATCCGATATTTCACGCCGAACATTTTCGAACACAGTAACGTCAATATCTCTACAAATATTTATTATCCTCTGCCGTATATCCACTACTGAAGCAGATTCAATTCCGTAAACCTTTTGCTTCAAATAGCCCCATAAAAAAAGGTCAAAGGTGTCAAATCTGGCGAGCGGGCTGGCCATTCTGTAAGACCTCGATGGCCACCCAACGACCGGAAAAAGTAGTATCCAAATAGTTTCTTACTAGTCTGAAGTGATGTGGTGGTGCTCCATCTTGTTGGAATAAAATATCCATATCAAATTCATTAGGATTCACTTCAACGATTTCAGTAACGAGAGGGTCAACAGTAGTTTCCAGCATATTGAAATACAGTTCCCCTATTGAATTTCGATCAATGAGTAGAGGTCCTACAAAATGATTTACCAATATTCCTGCCCAAACGTTATTTTTTTCTGGATATTGGTTATGTGTTTTCTGGAAAACGTGAGAGTTGGTGTCACTCCAATAACGGCAATTTTGTCTGTGAACATTGCCGTTTGAAAAAAATGTACATTCGTCACTAAAACAAATATTGTGGAGATAGGTAGGATTCTTCGCAATGGTTTTCGTCATGATTCTGCCAGAATTCTGTTTTTCGATCAGGGTCATCTTCAGTTAATTGGTATACAATTTTTTCTGGCTGTGCGTCATCTTCAAGGCAAGAGACTTGAAGATGATAGCACAGCCAGCTATCGAAAGCGCTCGCATATAATAAATAGAAGTTATAAAGCCTCAAATCCTTTTTGTTAACATTATTATTAAAATACTGAAAATAAGGGAAAATTAGTTGCATTATTCAAAACAAATTTTTATAGTTTTGTATGGATGATATATACTCCTTTCAAAAGTCCCCACACAGTAGAAAGAGACATCTAACAAACATTCGCAACGGAATGAGTAGACTGTTCAGGATTTACTACCATCTCACCAGTTATTTGCATTTGCTGTTCTTCCGGAACGGATTACCTGGGGGCTTTTTGTTATGTACACTACCGGTAGTTCTGCATTTGGATACAAGTTCCCTCAAAAATTCTCTTCAGATAGGACGATTCAGAAAACGTTCATTGAAAATTCTTTCAGTCTCGTGTCGATGGTTGCCACCTTGAAAGTTTCATCTGTCAATTTTACTTCAAAATAAAGTGTTTGTTACATTCATTTCATCATCCCAAATTTCAATGTTTTGAGTTGACCCGTTCTAAAAATAAAAGGGGGGGGGTGAATAAAGAAATGCTGAGAACATTTTAGTTCATTCTGATGACGAGAATATATTTGGATATATTTCACAGAAATGTGGTCATTAATTATCAATCAATAGTTTTAGAACGTATTCAAAAAACACTCTATTGTGAGATTTTCATTAAACAGTTTTACAAGAACGCAACACGTGTTTCGCTATATAATGGCTTTTTCGGGCGTGTTTTCGGGCGAGGAAAAACTCCCGAAGAAGCCATTGTATAGCGAAACACGTGTTGCGTTTTTGTAAAACTGATGTTTAGTGAAAATCTCACGAGTATTTTTTGAATACGTTAAATATGGATTTTCATCAAGTATCGGCCAATTCCATCATACATCAATAGTTTTCATCTCCATTCATCCCTTGAGTCAAAATTGATCAAATTTTATATTGCTTTCTATCTATTATTGTCAGTTCACTTCTGATTTGGAAACCTTGATTTGAATAGTAATAAATTCCTCAATCAGTTTTCCTTCATGAATTACTGACATGTGCCAAGGTGAAGGCATGAATCGATTATTTTGAAATAAAATATGCTAATTATATGTCACGGAAGGTCATTATTCGAAATAGCTGCAGCTGACTAAGTTACACGCGAAATTTATACAGTAATAAACTTCATTGAGTTTTGAAACTTCCTGAAGTTAAGGAGCTATATTATTGACTACCGTCTTTATACTCCACATTTAACCCGCTATTCATATGATTTGGCAAATTTTGATTCATCAGAGTGAACGGTGATATGCTATTATATTAATGAACTATCATACGTCAGTGAGTTTTCAGAAATTTAAATATCACCATTTATATTTTATTCTGCTGATAATGCGTCATAAGTCGTAACAGCAGCAAACATTACTTTCTAACTTCTTGAAGTAAACAATAAGACGTTCCAACAAAATGTCAACATTGTGTGTGACTAGCGACCTGGTCCTGCATGAAAGTAAAATTCAGGTGAATAAAATAATGTTGTCGATTTGAAGACAACAAAACGAAACTTCAATTAGATAATCGTTTTTCATGTGGCAACTTCTGATATAGTTTCAAACCTATTTGACCCAATATAAGAAGCAGCAAGTCAGAATGTAGAATTTCATTAGTTCGGACTCACATTGTCTAATATGATATAAAATAATTTGAAATCCCTTCGAAGTAACCAACAAAACCTAGTCATTCCTCAGCCATGTTCAGAAAATCATTTTCCTTTCTAGCTGTATNTATTCCGAGAAATAAAAAAACCTGACTAAACGGTCAGCACACGTTCAATTGATTGGATTGTGTCCTGAAATGCACAAAACTATTCGAAATGTAAGTATTGTTGAAATTCATACTATGTTCAGTCTCTTCGATATGTTCGCTTGAGGGACATCAAAATGAAAACAAGGAATAATACACTGAATTACACATCTAATATTCTATGTATACTTTCGGCAATATCTATTGAAGTAATTCCAGAAAAGTTTTTTTGATTTGGAAAGTTGCGACTATTCCAAAAATATAATAATAAACAGGTTTTTTTATTGAAATTGATGATTGATAATTTTCAGAATTACTCTGTAGGATAGTCTTATCCAACTCAGTTATCATTTTCATATATTGAATATCAAATATTAAGAAAACTTGGAAGTATGTAGTATGGAGGGATTGATATGAAGTAGATCTGAAATTTGATGAATAAAATAAATATATACTGAAATATAGGTGCATGATCTGAAATAACTATTTTTTATCATATTTATCATATTTTTTATTCAACTGGATACCATTGAACTAAAACTATTTTGTCTGTATTGCTCCAGATGTGTTTCGAATAGTGCCAAATTTTTTATTATTTTTCCTATAAATAGGATATATCAAAGCAAGTCCAGAAGAGCCATACAGAATAATTGAATCCACGTACTCAAGTCTGAAGATTCCAAAATACTGATACATAATGATAAATGACCAGTCCTGTTGAAACAAATCCTATTTCCCAAACAATTCATCAGCATAGAATCGACGAGAATATATTTGAATTGAATTCTGTTTGCTTGAAACCAATTCCGATTTTTTATTGACAAATCTCTTCTCGAAAATGACTTACTAAATTGTTTGGGAAAATAAATTGCATGCTTGTCAAAATGTTCATTTTTGTAAGCATACTCAATTATGATTATGAATTTTTGAAATATGAGATCAGAAACGACACAATGTATATTTTCAACAAAAACACTACAGATTTTTCACCTCTCTGAGAAAAAAGTTATTTGAATATTTATCAAAAAGATAACCCCTCACCTTCGCCAAATATTGAAATTTGAAAAGTCAATTAGAATGTCTATATATAAAACTAACCTCGCACATCATCAAAAACTACACGCTAACATGAACCCAACATTGAACCTCAAAACACTTCCGGTATGTTTAAATGAAAATTCTAAGTTTCAGTCACATAATCGGTTGAACAACAATCGAGTTCAAGTTTCCGGAGCAAGTGTCGGCGGACATCGCAAACTTCTGAAAACCACCATCCGCGGAAGCGTGCGGTCGTTCAGGCAACCCTGTCGCCAAACAACTGAATGTACGATCTGTTTAGAGATCCGCAGCTTGCTGTGTATAAGGGTGCTTGAATTACGCGCACTGCGCCTGACTTCAAACCAATTTTTCTGAATAAGTGCATGAATTATACGTACTTTTCATTCACACTCGTGAAATCTCTCTCTGTATTTATATCCTGGACCCGGATGTCACGCAGGTAGCTATAGCTGGGTTCTGTCCCTCTGTGGGTTGGGTGGAATAGCTTTGAGTTAGACTCCGCCTATGAACGGACCATTTATGTACTGTTTTCGAATAACAATAAAAGGCGTTTATTATTATTATTATCATTAAAATCTTCGTCGCTATGTCACCATATCATTTATGTGTACAGCAATTCACGAATAAATACCTCACACCACAATTATCAAAATACTGTCATGCTGACATACCAAATAGTTTGACAAAAATCAACAAACGTAAAAATATCACAATGTTCCAATGAATACATATTTCAACAGTGAGAAACGAATTAAAAAAATAATAAATATTCAATTCCATTTACTGAACCCCTCTGCTGAAATATAGTTCGCAAATATGCAATTGATCTTCACATTCGAAAACTACTTCATATTTTTCTGATGCATCCGACAATAAAATTTTGATTTTATCATTTCTGAATGATTTTCATTTTATATTATTATTTGTCTTTCAACTGTGTTCAAGTCTTCCGTCTTCAAAAAAACGAGCGATATCAGGTCAACAATGTAGGACAATGTCCTATGGTTCATAGCTCATTTCCGCAGTTTCATAAAGAATAGAATCAATACTATACGCCTCATAACCATTCTTGACAGCAATTNATAGACAAGTATTCATAGGCATTATTGTTAGTGAATTATGTTTGATAAGAAACATGTCTCATCAAGTTATCTGATGGGTGAAAGTCGATCTCCCATGGTCTTCTCTATTATATATCTATTATATCTCGCTGCTTTCTATCATTTAAATTAATAAAATCAGTATCGTGGATAACAAAATCACTAGCGTGGATACCCAATTCTCAATTACTATTTCCATAATGACAAATCTTTGGAAAAAAATATTCAAGAATGAAACTACTCATATGCGGGATGAAAGATGATATCATGCATCACTTACCTGTTATCAACCACAATTCCTTCAAACATTCTTCTCTGGTCTTCTGGAAATCAGCAGAAGAGTCAGTTTCATCGCCACCTTCAATTGCTTTGAACATAATTGCCCCGAGGAGGGCATATCCCGTCATGAGAAGTAACAAACTAGTCCTCCCACATAAAATGGCCACGACACAACGCTTAGTTTTTGAAACAGACGCGGTTTCTTCCTCCATCTGGAAAGTTATTTTAAAGAATCAGTTTTGGTACTGAAAATTATACGTGAAGGGACATTTTCTATTTATACTGATTTTATTTTATTCAAATAGACGAAGAAAATGATGGAAAAATTGAAGGCTAGACCACCAAAACAGAGTTTCATTGCTATTATGTCCTTCAATCCGATAAAATTAAGAAAAAATTTAAAGCTGGATACCAAAACAGAGTTTTATAGCGATGAAACACTACTTATAAACAGCAATAAAACTGACAATCATGAAGTTGATATCTAGATGTAATTTATGTTCAGTTTTGGGGAGAGCAGTTATGCATGATTCTCACAATTTCAATCGCTGTCTCAATCGAATTGAACCAATGAAATGATTCATTCAAATTTGATTAGAATTCAATATTGAAAATCTGCACGAATGTCTTTTCAGAAATCTGTCGACTCAATTTGATATTATGATTACAACAGAAACTAGATCCTAACTCTACTGAGATGTTTCAAATGAATATGTATATAAAATGAAAGCCACCAATACAATGAACAGATACAAGAGACCGAAATGAAAGATGAAATGCCTCAATTTATTAATTCACGTGACCTCACAAAAATAAGACAATTTCTCAATTGAAACTCCTTTTTGAATACGAGAAATATATATTTTCATTAAAAAAAAAAAAGGTTTCTCACTAATATCTCTATGGCGTTATAATCATCTTGAAATTTCACTATTTCAATTCCTTTGAGATTCATTCAATTATCTAATCTTTGAAGCATATTTTTGAATAATATTAATTGTTTTCTGAAATAACCGAACTGAAAGAGAAATCTTTTATGAGGCACATTAATTGTCAAATTATTTATAAAGAATGGAAAACCTCCTTTTCGCGATTTTTCCCAAAGCGGAGCTAATCCTTTCATCTCTGTTACGTTGATCTCGAATTTGAATTAAATTTTAATCTGCAATTTAAACGGTACCTGAAAAGATGAACGCTTCTCATTTAGCATTTCGAAGGATCCGGTGAAAAACCCGGCCACATTATTTAAAACAATTCCATTCGCTCAAGATGAATTTCCAACATTTCTCATCAGCTCTGGAAACTCGGTAGATCGATTTTCTAAAACGGGAGATATTATTCAGCGTTAACTGAGCTGTAGTGTCTTCCGAAAGGAAAACTTATTTTCTTGGTAATAATATTGTTGGAACATTCTTCATTGGAGGTTATCTCAATGGAGACACATACTTGAATCTATTACAAGACTGTGTAGATCCTATGATTACACAAATTTTAGAAAATGAAGACAATATGCTAGAAAATTAAATAACATTCCAGCAGGATCGTGCACCACCACATTTTGGTGTTCAGGTGAAACAGTTTTTGGACGAACATTTTCCAATGCGTCGGATCGGCAGAAGGTGCCAGTTGAGTGGCCAGCTAGACCACCTGATCTCACCGATGGACTTCTTTCTGTGAGGATACCTGAAGTCGAAAGTGTACTCGACCAAGCCTACAAATGTAGAACACTTGCGGCAGATAATTGACTGCTTATCGAGAAGTCAGACACTAGGTCACTGACTCCAGGGGAATAGCCGAGGAGGTCAGACCAGCCTCTCGAGGATGCTTATTCCAAGACCGTTGTGCGCCATAAAGAATAGCACCCTGCACGAGGTGGCCCTGCATAGCACTGTACTCTCAATGCTCTGACAGAGAGAGGGGCTGTGAACCGAACACAACGGATATAAACAAGGCAAGTTGACAAACTCCCCCAAGTCAAGGTGTGAGTTACCGTGCTGAAGATTGAATGGCAGCAGGGTAAGCTGTCGAAAAACGGTACCTCTGAGACACCAGGTCGCATCTCAGAGTATCAAGACCTTACCGCGGCATGCGGACTAAGTTTCCCTAGCTACTCGTGGGATTCATATGGATTAAAAAAAAAGTAAACAGTACTTAGAGGGCTGAAGCCACCAGTACTGCACGGGGTATAAATTCCAATTGCACAAGAGGCAAAATACTTGGGAGTCATTTTTGACCACAAGTTGAAAAGGAATAAACACCTACAACTCTACCATACATGCTGTTAACAAATAAAGACCGGAGCTCCATACCACCAATGGTCGATTTGTATTGTCTGGAATATCTGTAACATAACAATTTTGTGACATCCCTGCTAGTATTTTGAATAGTAGACAGACGATATTATATAATATTCGAAAAACATAGACAACAATAGATGAAAAATTAAGTGACAGAATATATTCGAAGCAATGTCGCTAAGATTGACAAGGTCTCAGAATATATCCCAGAACGCTTCTCAAAATGCAGTGAAGGTTCCGAAAACTACCTCACAAACAAAAAAATGTGTAATGAATACAAGCCGTATACCAAGTGACGAAGATGCATTTCTTAAACTGAATAAGGAAATAGAGCATTTGCGGATGGCACTGGAATTGAAGGATAGGGAAGATTCTGATAGGATAGAATTGGAGTTTTTTCCCAACACCAAATCGTTATTTTCAACACCTCGACACGTGTTTCGATCACCAAGTGATCATCTTCAAAGAGAAAGATTAAAACTCTGTCCTGACTCTCAACAACATTTTTGACTCTTTCTAGTTTTGCATACTCGAAGATGTCTATAATTTTATAAAATATGAGCGTGAGATTTCTCATGAAACTGGAACAGATATCATATATAGAAACGCTACACGTTGTAATGTATGGAACAGTATTGATATGAAATGTCACTCGTATAGAAGCCTTTTGGACATAGTTCGAGTTTGATTCAATTCTCTGTACACCTTTCCTTAACACTTATTTTATCAAACATTATCCATATACTAGTTTACATAGGGTTTTTTCAACGTTTGAATATTCTCTTCAGGACATAACATTTGTTTTCCATGAAACTCACTCTGTTCCTTTGTTGCATTGTCAATAGCTGAAATTTCCATCACACAACCCTATTCTCTTCAGATCTTTGAATGAACAGTTTGAGTTGATTGTACGAAAAAAAATTCACACCTTTATTTGGTAATCGTATTTTCATAACCATTCGTTGAAAATGGTACAACTTGAGGTACGACAGATTCCCCAAGTTCTCAAACTCAGCATACTCCGTTTCACAATTTTCTGATGTAATATTCAAACCAGACCTTGTAGAAGATTCATATTCTTTATATAACGGATCGTATATCCCATTAACCGCTTCGAACTCTTGATTCTTGTTCATTTTAATCAAATAGAATTCATGTAAATTATCAATTCACGGTGAAATTATCTCGAAAATTACAAAACTGAAAGAAAACATTCTTGGTGATGAGATGGAAAACCCTGAAATGGAAAAGTTACTTTAGAAGAGCTTACTTTAATCGGTTGTATTGTAGCCCAATAACAGACTCGATAACTGAAACTACTGTCACACTACAACGAGAAAATTACAAAACTGAAAGAAAACGATTTGGTGTTGGGAAAAAACTCCAGTAATATTCATTACTACACCAAAGGTTCCAAACAGTGCATCATATTCACTAAGTTGTTAATAACTTTCGCATTTTTTTTCGAGCCCCTCTTGAAATTTTCCAAAAAGTTGTTAGAGGGTATTCCGAATCGAAAGAGCCCTGGATCATAATTTTCGGTACCTTCGACAGACGTTCCAAAAAAATGTTCTTGTGACCCAAACTAAAAGACTCGATTCAATTAAAAGCATTACCCCTGATGCCATACGAATAAATTTATTTAACAAGATCCTGTGATCGCCACAGTCATATGCCCTACTAAGATCACAGAATATCTCAATAGGGCATTCGCCGTTTTCGATGTTTTCCAGTATTTTGCATAAAATGCTGTGATGGCAGTTGTAGTGGATTTTCTAGATCGGAAGTCGCGTTGAGTAGAAGAAATAATTTTATGACTCTCAACAAAACTCTTGACTCTTTCTAGTTTTGCATACTCGAAGATTTTTGAGAAAACGGCGATATGACTATAATTTTCTAAAAGATGAGCGTCAGATTTCTTATGAACGGGTACAAATATTCGTCATGAAACTGAAACAGATATCATATATAGGAACGCTGTATGGAAGAGTATTGATATGAAATGTCACTCACATAATAGCCTTTTGGACATAGTTTGAGTTTGATTCAATTCTCTGTACACCTTTCCTTGCCACTTATTTCATCAAACATTTTCAATATACCAGTTTACATAGTTCTTTTTCAACGTTTGTCATTCTCCTCAGGACATAACTTTTGTTTTCCATGAAACTCACTCTGTTCGTTTATTGCATTGCCAATAGCTGAAATTTCCATTACACAACCCTATTCTCCTCAGATCTTCAGGTGCGAATAAAAAAATAATACCTTTATTTGGTAATCGTATTTTTAAAACCATTCGCTGGAAACGGTACAACTATAGGTACGACAGATTCTCCAAGTTCTCAAACTCAGCATATTCCGTTTCACAATTTTCTGATGTAATATTCAAACCAGAATTTGCAGAAGATTCATATTCATTACATACCGGATCGTATATCCCATTAATCGTTTCGAACTCTTGATTCTTGTTCATTTTAATCAAATAGAATTCATGTAAATTATTAATTCACGATGAAATTCTCACGAAAATTAAAAACTGATAGAAAACATTTGTGGTGATGAGATGGAAAACCGTGAAACGAAATAGTAACTTTAGAAAAGATTTCTTCAATCAGCTACATTGTAGCCCAATCACAGACTCGATAACTGAAACTACTATCACACTACAACGAGAAAATTACAAAACTGAAAGAAAACATTCGTGGTGATGAGATGCAAAACCCTGAAACGAAAAAGTTACTTCAGAAAAGCTTTCTTTAATCAGCTACATTGTAGCCCAATCACAGACTCGATAACTGAAACTACTGTCACACTACAACGAGAAAATTACAAAACTGAAAGAAAACATTCGTGGTGATGAGATGGAAAACCCTGAAACGAACAAGTTACTTTGGAAAAGCTTTATTTAATCATCTGTATTGTAGTCCAATCACAGACTCGATAACTGAAACTACTGTCACACTACAACGAGAAAATTACAAAACTGAAAGAAAACATTCATGGTGATGTGATGGAAAATCCTGAAACGAAAAAGTTACTTTAGAAAAGCTTTCTTTAATCAGCTGAATTGTAGCCCAATCACAGACTCGATAACTGAAGCTACTGTCACACTACAACGAGAATAAACATTGCAGATTGAATTATTTCGAGACCTTAAACCACACTGAATGCGTGTACATAGTACTAATACACTGCGAAACTTCAAACGCGTTTTCGTACACTATACATACTTTTTTTCGGCGGACACCAAGTATCAATCATGCCGACACGTCAAATATCTTTCGTGACCTCTTTCAAATATATATTCTAAAATCATATAATTCAAAAATGAAAATCGATTCTTTTTGAGATTTTTATCGGAAGTACATTATTTGTAAAGTAAAATAGCATATTTTCCAAGTACACACATTTTTCTTGAAGTGCTTTATGATCGACTTGTAGCTCATTCAGTATTTCGTCTTTTCTAGCTACAGAAACTTTAATCCTGAAACCAAAATATCAAAACGTCATTCTCAAAAGTGAAAAATGTATTTGTTACATTGAGATTGTAATTTGAATGAAATGAGTGAAAAAAGTATGTTGAACGGCTTGATAAAAAAAAAGATGATAATGATGTAGGTACTGTACTAAAAACTGGAAAATTCTTCGGGAGGTCCTAGGTAGCAGTCATCATACCACTCTCCTCAGCAATCGACGGTATTGATCAGAATGAATAATAATTAAATCGTTGGGCGTAGTATTTACATATTTACGCCACGCCACACAGGTTACGCTACGCCACACAGTCCTCGACACGATATGAAATCTTGAGTTGGCTAGGGAGATCCATGCTTGTATCCTGATTCTGAGTTGACAAAATTCTTTGCATAGATTATATTGAATTTGCATCTGTTTCATAGTGTACTACTACTATAGTACTAGTCAAGCCCTGTAATTTGATACCCATATTGGGGTAGTTGTGAAATAATCGCGGCCATAATAATCTGCGGCCATCTTGAATTGACATATTTTCCAAAGTGTACTACAATTCTACTAATGGAACCCTGTCATTTGATATCTATACTTTGGTAGTTGTGAAAAAATATGTATTCCGGCATTTTGTAGCTGCAGCCATCTTGAATTTGCATCTTCTTCAAAGTGTACTACTATTTTACTAGTTGAACCCTGTCATTCGATACCTTTATTAGGGTAGTTGTGAGAAAATATGTAATCCGCCATTTTGTAGCTGCATCCATCTTGACTTTGCACCTTCTTCAAAGTGTGCTACTATTCTACTAGTCGAACCCTGTCATTTGATACCTATATTAGGATAGTTGTGAAAAAATATGTAATCCGCCATTTTGTATCCGCAGCCATCTTAAATTTTCATCTTCTTCAAAGTGTACTACTAGTCATGCCCTGTCATTTGATATTCATATTGAAGTAATTGTGGAAAAATATATAATCCGACACTTTGTAGCTGCGGCCATCATTGATTCACATTGATTCACAATGATATCAGTATAATCTGTAAACAGGAAGCGGTTGAACCTCAATTACCAAATTCAACCCAAACAAACGAACAGAACAAGCTGAATAAAACCGTTTATAAAGTATGACAAAACTACCACTTTTCTACAAAAATATTAGTGTTCGAAGAGAATATCTATTTGAAGATAACGTGCAGAGAAATCTAGATGAGAGAAGTTACAGAGAAAACTATTCCTCATTAGATTTTGAAGAATTGAAAAATGTATATCATAGTCATCATTAACATATAACTAGGATGGAGTAACAGGAATGTTAGAACTTATTAGAAGTATGAAACTGTGGAAAACCTATCTTTATTGAAAAATTCCTCAAAAAATCATTACTATTAAAAATATTCATCATTTCTGTAGTTTCTGTCTGATTTTACAGCCTGACATATAAAAATTAGTTGTGTTGACACTGTATAGCTGGGAGTAGATTCAATTTTGAAGTTGAAGAGTGTTATTTTAGAACTGTTGATTTCAGCATCGTTTAATTGCATTGGCGATTCACTGAAAGCCTTTTAAAAATGAGAATAATGACAGCAAAAAGTCATGTGAATGTCATCTGTAGTACGACAATGGACTTGAGAAAGAGAAGGCGTGAATTCAGAAACAGCACATATTTCATAACGAAAATATCAAACCCATAAACAATTATTGTAAGTGTGCTAGTGGTAACTCGAAAGTTGCGAATCAACTAACACATCAACTAACAACTCCACAGACAGCACACGTTCATATCACATATAGAATGTGGAATATGAGGTATATTTACAATTGGAATCCGATTCAAAACAAATAGATATTTGGATCAATATACACAAATCAGACCTGTTTAAAAAAAAAACTTTTTTTCCGTTAATCAGCTGTCGCCCCCATACGAACGACAACTCTCAAAAGTTGAGAACTTGTGCGAGCTGTTAGACAACAATTTCCAAATTAGTGTTAGAACACAACAACATTGAAAGGTCCACTAGATTTCAGTTTTTTGAGTAAACTATAGATGAACTCTCTTCATGAATTATAAGAGTGTTATTTTTCACTGTCGATTTCAGCATCGTTTAATTGTATTGGCGATTCACTGAAAGCCTTTTGAAAATGAAAATAATGACAGCAAAAAGTCATGTGAATGTCATCTGTAGTACGACAATGGACTTGAGAAAGAGAAGGCGTGAATTCAGAAACAACACATATTTCATAACGAAAATATCAAACCCATAAACAATTATTGTAAGTGTGCTAGTGGTAACTCGAAAGTTTAGAATCAACTAACACATCAACTAACAACTCCACAGACAGCACACGTTCATATCACATATAGAATGTGGAATATGAGGTATCATTACAATTGGAATCCGATTCAAATCAAATAGATATTTGGATCAATATACACAAATCAGCCCTGTTTAAAAAAAACTTTTTTTTCCGTTAATCAGCTGTCGCCCCCATACGAACGACAACTCTCAAAAGTTGAGAACTTGTGCGAGCTGTTAGACAACAATTTCAAAATTAGTGTTAAAACACAACAAAATTGAAAGGTTCACTAGCTTTCAGTTTTTTCAGTAACCTATAGATGAACGTTCTTCATGAATTATCCATATCGTTGTTATTCGAAAAAAGTTGGCTTCAATTAATATTTAGGAAACTGCTTCAAATAAAACTTCAAAACCATCAAGGAGTTTCCAAAATGAAGCTGTTGGATGCATTTTCCTCCTACTTTCCTTCGAACCAAATGAAAATTTTCATAAACCAAAGCGTTAACTCGATATCAATTCTATTCATAAATTATAATTACGCACCTTTTTCTAGTTTATTATGAATAATAAAAACATGCCACTAAAAGTTTATAGAACATATAAATTCACCAGGCAAAACAGCTCAATAATCTGTTAACCAAAAAATCTTAAATCTGAATTTTCCAGAAAATATATATTTTACAGAGCAATAATTGCATGAAATGAATTACCAAATGACGTTGAACAAATTTCCATCAGGGAACTTTCCGTATCTAATACGAATTCGGAATATATCACTTCAGTGCATACTACCAGCCAGAATCAGAATATAAGAATGAGCCACACATCGATAGAAGATGATTTTTTATGAATNTTTTGTATCAAGATGGAGTAGTAGAAAGCCAAAAACTTTCTTTCCCAAAAATTTATCACTCCTAAAAATATAACCCCTTCAATTCAAACAAAGTATGTATTTCTAATCCCGTCAATGCGTCCTCAATATTATGTAATGCATGCTCAGTAACGTCTAGAAAAGAATGCTAAATCACCTGGAATAAAGTTGTTGAAGTTCCTTTTCTCTGGAGTTTTTCAATTGAACCACCTCCTTTTCCAACGCCTTCATTTCCTGTTCCATCTCTTGTCTGACGGCCTCTTTGAGATTATTTCTTTCCTGAGTGTATTTTTCCGTCATCTACAAACAAATTAGTAACGTGAATCCTTATATTCAAAGAGGAAATTCGATCTCACTTTGGAAGTAAAAAATAAATATTAACGAAGCTTTACTTGTAGAAGTCGAATAGAAGTTTGACTGATCATTATTCCGAGAAATAAATGAAATGAGTTCATGAAACTGATGTCGGGAGAAAGTATTATTTGTGGAGATAATGAAACCTCCACATTAGTACTGATATATTGTTATATGTTGTTTATTACAAAAAGTTAATACAGGCCGATTGGTGGGACGTTTGATGTTCACTGCATAACGTCCATATCGTACTTGGAATCGCATGTTGGAATGTAATACCCTAATTATAATTGTGATTTCTTGAGGTTATCGTTAGTGAGGGTTAAGGGCTGGCTAACACAAAAACACATTGCAACTCATTTTCCATCAACATTCATTATCAAAAAGCAACTACAATGTAGGTAATGATGTAATGTAATACGAATCGTCCATTTCATACCTCAATACAAAACAATACAATCAGTAATATAGTTCTAGGTGTGTAATGATACTTCTGAAGAAAGGTTGGTTAGGTAACAGGATCAATAAAAAAACAATTGTTTTGCAGACGTTTCAAATTAAATTAAATTCTTCTTCAGGGCTCTGTAACAATGATTTTTCATGAACATCCTTCCCACGATAATTATCGTTTCAATTTCACAAAAAATAATGAATTCTTAAATAAACTACTCACCGAAAAGTAGTTTCTTAGTGATGATAATATTACTATTTCAAAAACCATCAGACATAATAATTAGATACATATTTCTGAAAGATAACCCTGTCATAATTGTTACCAAATCTGAAAAAGGTAAGTCGACGGTCATAATGACCGTAATGACTAAAAAGAATTGCTTGAGGAGGCTACACAAAGTTTGAATGAAACCGACACCTATAAGATTTCACCACAAAATCCAACAAAATGAATTGATAACAAATCCAACAAACTGATTAAAAAACTGCATGAAAATAAATATGTAGACAAGAAATGTCTATATAACACAACACAACAAAGTTTTTGTTTCGGGGTTGAAATTAGATGATTTTAATGTATTTCCACGTGTTAAAACCGAAAGTGACCATAAAAATTTTTTCTATTGTTCATTTTCCAATAGTTGCTTGTATTATTTTTGATTTTATTGTAATTCAGTTTCAGGGTTTTTTTTCTGTTTAACAAAAAAATCTGTTTTCACGTTAATCAGCTGTCGCCCCCATACGAACAACAACTCTCAGAAGTTGAGGAACTTGTGCGAGCTAAGGACTAACGAGGTCTTACCTTTCAACGTGTGATTCCTAACACGGTTGCAGAATCATTCCAGGTCCAACCAGATAAATTCTCTTGAGAAAAATTTCTGGTCGAGGCGGGAATCGAACCCACGGTCTTCTGATCGTGAGTCGGGCGCACTACCACCGCGGCCAATTCCACAATATTATTTGCTTAATTTAATTGTTATTTTTAGCTACTCATTATAATTTTATTGATAATTTCAGGGATTTCAATCATTTTATATCATTATAGACAATGGAAGTCAACTAATGAAATTTACCATGAAACACTGTCAACCACCTCCAAACAAACGAGAAATGTGTACTTTTATAGTACCATAGGTATTTCTAAATTTCAATAATGGATGGTATCATCTCCAAGAGAGAAGTTACAATGATATCATTATGATTATAACACTATAATTTCAGGGAGATCAAGTTGTTACTGACAGTGTTGTTAACATCGGTTCGCATGAAGTGTTCAAAAATACCAGGCCAACTTGGAATGAAATCGCCATGTATCGAAATGAAATACTTGTCGAGAATGTAAAAACATTGATGTTTCAAATAAAAACATCTGACTGTAAACGGTCAGCACACGTTCAATTGATTGGATTGTGTCCTGAAATGCACAAAACTATTCGAAATGTAAGTATTGTTAAAATTCATACTATGTTCAGTCTCTTCGATATGTTTGCTTGAGAGACATCAAAATGAAACAAGGAATAATAAACTGAATTACACATCTAATATTCTATGTATACTTTCGGCAATATCTATTGAAGTATTTCCAGAAAAGTTTTTTTTTCTGATTTGGAAAGTTGTGACTAATCCAAAAATATAATAATATGAGTTCAAGTTTCCGGAGCAAGTGTCGGCGGACATCGCAAACTTCTGAAAACCACCATCCGCGGAAGCGTGCGGTCGTTCAGGCAACCCTGTCGCCAAACAACTGAATGTACGATCTGTTTAGAGATCCGCAGCTTGCTGTGTATAAGGGTGCTTGAATTACGCGCACTGCGCCTGACTTCAAACCAATTTTTCTGAATAAGTGCATGAATTATACGTACTTTTCATCTCGAAAAGCGGAAAAATTGAAAGGTGTGCTTGATTCCGCAGGAAAGAGTGAAACGTATGAGAGCTTAGCTAGATATCAACCCTTTTCACCGCTTTGGCGCTGAAACTAACAAGTTGGCTTTCGAATTACTTCTTGATGTGTACTCATGGAACTGGGTCAATAGCATAAGTTTCAGTTTAATTTTTGGATTCATATTTCATTACTATTCTTATTTCGTTTCTTCTGTTCATTAAAGAACTTCGTTGAATTTTTGTCATATTTTTTGGATTTTCACTTTTTACTTTTTCATCATGGAACATAAACTATGGGAAACTTCTGAAGAGAAAAGGGAATTGATAACTTTGTAACAAAAAATGTTCATGAAGATATGTGGTGCACAGACGAAAGTTTTTTTCAGATTAAAACTGGAAAAAACCTTCTGAAACAACTACTCCCAAATGAACAATGAATTAAACTAAAATCACTTTTTATTGTCCAGTTTATAATAATAATAACAATAATAACATTTATTTTCCATAAGACATAAACATGTATTGGAAAAGTAAGGTATGTGAATACAAAAGAATCATACAGGCACATTAAGGAATTCTTGCATGGTATAGAAACTGTGATTCAGTAAATTGAAATTGCGTTTGAAAACATGGAATCTATCAATATCTCTAAGAGAAAGAGGTAACTGGTTGAACATTTTCAATCCCAAATAAAAAGGGGACTTGGCAATTAATTTGTATTTATAAAGGTTTAACGGAAAAATTTGCATCATAAGGAACACATTTTTATTATCCATTTGTCAGAAAATTTTATTCTTAATAAAATTTAGTGCATTGCGATAAACTTGGATTTTAGTCGTCAACATTCTGAATTTCCAAGCGGTGTACAGGGGAGAACAAAAAATGGAAATTCTGATCAAGAGTAAACTACCCTTTCTTTAGACATTATTGAAAAATTTATTTGAAAAACTTGTTTATATTTGAAAGTAATACTCAGATTTGACATTATAGCCACCTAAGTGACAAAACAAAAAAATCCATTTTTTTACGGTTCTAGCCTCATAAAGAGTACTAGTATTTCATATACACTACATGCGCCTCCCTCATAGTACTATAATAATATTTCAATGCGAAATCACATTCATTATTCGATTTTTGTTGTTTGTCGATATATCTATGTTTATTGAAAATGGTTTAAATCTTTAGTAGTTTTTTTGGTGCAAAATTGATATTTCACCCTATATGTGTGTCCGTAATAACTATCAGTATGATTTAATGATGAAAAAAATTCTGTTTGAAATATGTTTTTTCAGTTAATCAGCTGTCGCCCCATACGAACGACAGCTCTCAGAAGTTGAGATACTTGTGCGAGCTAAGGACTAACCAGGTCTTACCTTTTAACGTGTGATTCCAAACACGGTTGCAGAATCATCCCAGCTTCAGCCAGATAAATTCTTTCGAGAAAAATATCTGGTCGAGGCGGGGATCGAACCCACAGCCATAAGAAATAATTTACATCTCCAAATCCTTGATTTCTTTCTCATATTTTTCTTTCAGTCTCCTGGAAAAATAAAGATGGTGGGTGGAAATTAATAAAAGAGCTGAATATGATATATATTTAAGATATTCAAGTTCTGAAATATAAACATGAATTTGTTCTCGATTTACTTGACATCTGTTCTTCTATTATTTGATACCTTCATTTTTTATATGAATTCCAGATAGTTGCTTTCTAGAAGATTATATTCCATTATAATTCACAACCTGGTGAACATTGTATTCGCAAAATACTGATGATATGATAGTTTTCCAACTAACGGAAATCTTTATTATCGCTGATGAATCAAAAACTTTAGAAATATACTATTCAATTTCCTGAAAACTTGCAGGAATTTGATAAAATTAAATTAGTCAGTGAGTCAAATCAGTGTTATTTAAAATTCATTATGAAAACATAATTTCAGGAATGTGAAAAAAACAATCATTCTGATCTTTCATGAAATGACTTGTATATGATGTATTGATGAACGTAACACTTTTGCCTGGGAATAGTATATACAGGACGTTCCAACGAAAACTTGTCCCCCCCTGTAAGTCAGAAACGGAAGTGTAATCAAAAATTTCAAAGAACACTTCAATTTTTATAGACTAATTCTGATATGGAAGTCATACCCGAAACTTCACCCCCCTGCGGTCCGCAACTACGAAGATGATCCTGATTGTAGACTTCAGTTTTGTGAAGTGTTCAGGGAGAAATTGACCAAAACACAAACCTATTGTACAATACACGTTTACCAGGCAGAAGTTCTTTCATGTTGAATGGTGAAGTGAATAGACATAATTGTCTTTAGTGGAGCGAAGTGAATTCTCATTTGGTGATGGAAACACATTCGCAAACTCCACAAAAATTGAATTTCTGGGCCGGCATTCTTGGTAATAATATTGTTGGACCATTCTTCATTGGAGGTTATCTCAATGGAGACACATACTTGAATCTATTACAAGACTGTGTAGATCCTATGGTTACACAAATTTTAGAAAATGAAGACAATTTGCTAGAAAATTAAATAACATTCCAGCAGGATCGTGCACCACCACATTTTGGTGTTCAGGTAAAACAGTTTTTGGACGAACATTTTCCAATGCGTTGGATCGGCAGAAGCTGCCAGTGGAGTGGCCAGCTAGACCACCTGATCTCACCGATGGACTTCTTTTTGTGAGGATACCTGAAGTCGAAAGTGTACTCGACCAAGCCTACAAACGTAGAAGACTTGCGGCAGATAATTGACTGCTTATCGAGGAGTCAGACACTAGGTCATTGACTCCAGGGGAATAGCCGAGGAGGTCAGACCAGCCTCACGAGGACTCTTATTCCAAGACCGTTGTGCGCCATGAAGAATAGCACCCTGCACGAGGTGGCCCTGCATAGCAGTGTCCTCTCAATGCTCTGACAGAGAGAGGAGCTCTGAACCGAACACAACGGATCTAAACAAGGCAAGTTGACAAACTCCCCCAAGTCAAGGTGTGAGTTACCGTGCTGAGGACTGAATGGCAGCAGGGTAAGCTGTCGAAAAACGGCACCTCTGAGACACCAGGTCGCATCTCAGAGTATCAAGACCTTACCGCGGCATGCGGGGCTCTGTCGTGGCAGACTAAGTTTCCCTAGCTACTCGTGGGATTCATACGGATTCAAAAAAAAGTAAAAAGTACTTAGAGGGCTGAAGCCACCAGTACTGGACGGGGTATAAATTCCAATTGCACAAGAGGCAAAATACTTGGGAGTCATTTTTGACCACAAGTTGATAAGGAATCAACACCTACAACTCTACCATACATGAGGGCACAATAGACACTGCAAAGGTCGCAGTGTAATGGCTGTCCAGCACAAAAGCCCTACATTAATCTAATCTAATCAAAAACCTGACATAACATAACCAGATGTCTTGATAGATGTCAATGCAATAAATAAACACTTCACAACTATTCCTGACGTTATTGAAACCAATGGTCAAATAGACTCACTAAATAAATATAAGCAAGATTCACATAATCAGAAAGGCATTTTTGTGTTTAGTACTGTGGAAAACAAGGAAGTGCTTGAATGTATAAACTCAATAAAAAGTTACGCAGTGGGCTCCGATTTAGTGACCTTGAAAATGCTCAATTTGATCTCTAATTTTCTTATCGATTATATAACATACATAATATACAATTATTGCCTAAATAACTCAACATTCCCTACGGTTTGGAAATTGTCACTTGTGATCCTCTTAGCAAAAATAACGAATCCTACCAAAATCAACCATTTAAGACCAATCACTCTTCTGCCAGTTCTAGCTGAAGCATTTGAAAAAATTTCATACAATCATATCAATGAATACGTAATGAAACATAATATTATACCACCGATTCAGTCTGGCTTCAGAGGAGGATATAGCACCACCACAGCTCTAACAAATATTGTTGATGATATTTTTAGGGCAATTGATGAAGGACAATTGAAGGGCAATTGGTGTACTATGGACGTTGAACTCGCCTCTCACATATCTGACACACATACACGACACCCGAGCCAAATCCGAGAAAACAATTAGTGTTCATTTTTGTAAAAACGTATATACCCAAAGGTTTGTTACTTACTTTGGACCGAAACTTGTCAATCAAATTCCCATTGAATTAAGAAATATAAAAAAATTAATGAACTCCAGAAAACAATTAGATCCTTCATTGATCACAACTTTGATTTCTTAAAAGAAATATTCGAAATAAACTCAGTGAATCATGTCTGAATTTTTTTTTATTTATCTCACACCTGCTTCCTCTTCGCCTTATTGTCTGGTTCAATACTTCTTCAGGTTGATCATTGCTTTCTATTATTTTTTCAATAACTATTCATTCCTTTCTCATAGAAAGGAATATGTACTAGACTTTCCTTCGGAATACGCAAATATGAGCACATAAGTCATAAATATCGGGAAATGCGAAAACTGAAATTGCTAGATATGAAAAATATCTAGCAATTTCATTAAATATGACTCATAAAGTACTGAAAAATAGGACACCAACATATCTGATGAGATAGATCTCAGACAGCAAAATTATTCTACAATGTAATAGAATTACACTCATCGTAGATATTATAGTTAAGATAATTAAGAAAATTGTAAATTAATATTGTATTTCCATGGTTAAGTTTAAAAACACCCTCGGGTGACACTTCGCCACTTTATCTTTGTTGGATATCTGTTATTGTTACCTCTTTACATGTGTGTTCAAAGATGAATTAAGACGATTTATTATTATTTTTATAATTGTTCGGTGATGCCGATTGCTGACTCCGGACATCTTGAATAATGTACGGAACGCTTTCGAGAGTAGAATGTATTATTGTATGGAACTAGATGGAGGTCATTTTGAACACTTTATCCGTTGATTGTGTTGCCATTGATATTACTTTTGTTGATTTCCTTAATGAAATGAGCGACAGCAAATGTTCTGTTTTTTCATGAATAAAACGTTCAACATTTGATTTCTCAATAACGAATGAACCAGTTCCAAACAAATTACATAGGCAATAGAGAGACAAAAGATATTTCAAATAATCTAGGTATCACTCGACCCCCTATGATATTGAAAAAAATAGGGGGGGTAGTTGCTGAACGCAGGGGAGTGACGTTTCAGGTACGGTTTCCATATCAGAATTAGTCCCCCTAGAAATAAAAATTGACGTGTTCTTTGAAATTTTCGATTACACGTCCGTTTTTGACTTACAGGGAGGTGAAGTTTTTGTTGGAACGCCCTATATAATGATGATGAATAATGAAAATGCATATTTTTTCAGGCAGTGAAAAATCTGTATTTCTACTGATGTATTCGAAATATGAGAATCATAATATTTTATTTCCATATTATCATAAACATATAATAAGTGAATATCTGATAATAGAGGTTATTTTAAATCCAAAATAATGTTATTTCAAAGTCATATGGCAGATATAATTTCATAAAATGATGAAATGACCAATCACTTTCATTATAACTTGGCATATACATCGTGACTCACGGTCGATAGTAGGTTAGACGTTTCTGGAAAACGCAAAGCATGATTTTTCTGAAAATTTCACCTCTCACATTTCCTTACCTGTTATATCGGTCTAAAATATTTTCAGCATTGCGGCGTTGCCACTTCCATCAAAAAGTCCTAGCAACTTAATTTTTTTGAATGGCATACCCCATATATTAATACATTTTTGGAATCGCTCTGGTATTTTAATACTTTTTTGTTAATACCTATACCTATCTCTATCTGTTTTCGAGATAAAAAATAAATTGTGCTAAATATGGTCCAAAACATAACCTTAATTGAAATTAAGTACATCACTACTCTCAATTCATGAAAAGTTGATATTTTTATGATAGTTTGGACAAACTCGAAATATTCAAATAACACCAATAAATCGACTTCATATCATATAGGGCGTGCTAAAATTACTATTATTTCAATTGTGCATAAAAGTAGTCAAAAGTTCATTTTTTCAAATGAAACCCCCTGTATATTACTCGGTAAATTGAAAGAGGGTGAAAAATGCTTCAAGATGATATATCATGTCCCTATACCTAAATCGTCAAGTTTTCTCAATAAAGTCGCTTCTTCTAGAAACATTATTTTTTTTAGAATTTGGATT
>NW_019290045.1:0-28485 GCF_000500325.1 Leptinotarsa decemlineata | reverse complement strand
CTTTGCTGCCCTCCCCTTTCTTTACGTCACTCTCAAATTGTCAGATTACTGGAATATATACTTTTTAGCAGGTAATTAACTCACCCTACCTCAATCTGACGCGCTCGAGAATTTCAAATGATCAATTTTTTTTACTAATCTGATCCTTTATCCCTCACAGGCGGCCCTATATATAGGGCCTTTATTTGGTGGAGGTACTTAACCGCGTACAAGGTATCCCCCTGTTTATTAATCTGCCGCGCTTTAGTAAATCCCGAAATCACCGCTTGGGCTCCCCTATTTTTATATCATGTGATAGTTTGGAAACCTCATCAGTCTCAAAGTGAAACTAAAGAAAAACGGTTTGAATAAATATGTGATGAAATTTCAAGAATCAAAAGGATGAGATCGAAAAAAAGCAATGAAAAATTACACGAAGAGATCAATCAAAAATTGAAAATAAATATCAAGTGTTCATGAAGCCGTACAAGAAGGTTCATAACGAGGTGAAATGGATACCAATAATGAAATGGAAATGGGGTTGTGAAGCTACGTATAATTGTCTTGAGAGTTTGGTATGAAAAATTGTCTCGTCATTTTATTGTGAATGTTCCTCAATCGTTCATAAAGAAAAAAGAGTTGAATTTTCAGTTTTGAATTGAATTCAGAGAGGATATTTTTAATTTCCAAATAATTTTGGAAACTTCAAGAAACGAAAGAAAGTTTCTGTTTATTTCTCCAAAATTAAAGAGCAAAATGAGAAAATTTCATCTTCTTTTTACATGCTCAATAAGGTTTCAAACTGATAATAACCTGCAGACTGTGACTCTCCCCTTGAAACAGTACAATTTGAGACTCACCTTTGTCTCATCAGTTCTCTTTCATGAGCTAAGGCCTTCTCTCTTTCTTCTACCAGTTGAGCACGAAGTGCTTCACACTGCTGTTGCATTCTTCTTGCGGCTTTCAGCTCTAAATCCTCTATTTCCTTCTTGTGTATGGCTCTCATGTCAGATAGTTCCTGTTGTTGCCGTTTTTCCATACTTTGAATTTCGGGTTCGATACTTTTAACAGTAAGTTCCTGAAACCATCAACGAAGTTTGATGAAGTTGTAACGTTTTCGTTCTCACTCATTGCGTATATTTTTGTTTCAAGGTGATCAATGTTCCACCCTGTATAATGCTCCAGTTTAGGAATTGCAAAAGGTAGTAATATTTTCACCAACTAGTTTTCCTAAACCACCCAATCTGATAAAAACGTATCAACCTACCTCCCATGTACACATGTACAGTGTCAACGCCTTTGTAAATAATCATAAATGTTATTGGAATAATCTTGAGCTGACTCGTTCAACGTTTATTTTGAAAGCTGTATATTGGTAAATTGTCAAGGAGCACCTATACACACACGCAAATGATATTGTGTTGACAAATTTACCTTTTGGCATTCCATCTCTCTTTTCTTCTAATAAACTGTTAGACTTCGTTTAGTTAACATCGGTGTATACCAGTGAGGGTGACAGTGTTCTATGTGAGTACAATTTATTACCATTCATTCAAAGTAGTACCATTCATTCAAATCCCTTCAATTCAAACCATTTATAATTATCTATATGAATTTGTTATTGTTGTTGTTCAAGCCCTTTTGAGGTAACATAACTTCACAAAAACATTTTATTCTCCAATAGGAAAAATTCATGAATTTTACCCTGGGTACACACTTTCTCCTATATATTTATATATACAGCAAATTATCCGTCAAGTACGCTTGGGAAGGTTCAATATATATGATCGTATGCTTTGTTTTAATTGCATAATACGTACGAATTAATATTTATCTCATTAAATAATATGAAATTGGGTATGTTTTTTTCCATTTCAGCTGTTGTATCTACTTTCTACCTTAGGTTTCTGATCTTTTCCAAAAAAGACCTTATAAAAAAGACAGTGGCGCCCTTATTGTATACTTATTTTATTTAACAGAATCACAGTAATCAATCCACTCCCATATGCCGCCGACGAACAGCTGTCCGAGCTACTTTGCCATGTTTTCTCTTTTGTAAAAATACAAAACAGGGAAAAAGAATAACAAAGTCAGAAAACTCCATTATTGATTTGGATTAATCCACGAGAGAGTGAAGTCATTTGTAGGCTTCTGATGAATCAGAGTTCGTGTCTTGAAGTGTTAGCATATCGAAGTAATGCAGCCCTGACTTTAAGTAACCCCAATCACACTTTCTTACTCGTTACTCGAGAAGAAATCTGTGAGGAAGAGAATCGCTCAGATTACTAACTGTTGAATCAACTCACTACTTTCACGATGTCAATCATTTTGATGTATTAGTGCAGAATGGAATTGGAAATGTACCCAACTAACAGCCTAAAAGAGGCATAATAGCGTGTAACCAATTTCTCTGTGATGCATGATTCATCACAGAAATCAAATGCTTCAGATGGCTTGTATCTCTCGATTGGTATACGAATGATCCATAATTTTCTTTTCGATATTTTTGATTCTTCATTAACAATCGATACAGTATAAAGACACAACTGTTATTTTACCAATAATCAATCATTTCCAAAAAAACCAAAGTTCACAACTTCGACGCTAAATACAGAATAATAAAATGAAAACAACAATTCTTAACATATAACAAAAAAAGTTCCCGAAGTTGAATGTTAATGAAATTATAAATATACAACGTAGATAAGAAAAAAATTGTTGAAAACCTTTATTTTTTGTGTTTTATTGTCGATCCATCTCTCCCTCCTCATTTTCTCACCAGCGATTTGCATTTCTTTCAACTTCTTGATTTCCACTTGATGTTTATGCTCCAGAGCTTTCGTATTGCTGTTATATCTGTCTTCCAGAATTCTCATTTCTTGAATCAAACCTTCGCATTGCTGATTCAGGACTTTTTTGTCTGCAATCAGTTGATCGATAAACTTTTGATGACGTTTAATCACTTCTTCATACTCTTCTTTCTGCTGAGTTAATTTTTGCTTCACTATTTCTTCGGTTTGTTTATTCTGTTTCATCACCTGATCTCTGAGGCTAGAGAGTTCGTCTTGAAGTAAGGAAACGCATGATGTTTTTTCTTTTATTCGTAGGCTCGAGTCGATGACTTGCTGAACAAGTTCTTCTTTACTGAGAGCAAGTAAGTCTTCTGATCTATATGTTTCGAAAAATAACGTGTCAGTATTTACACAGAAAACAAAATATTGTGGACTCACTTTGGGATTGTATCCAGTTTAATAGATGACTGGACCATTTCAGATACTATTTTGGCATTTTGTTTTGCAGACTCCAAAGATTTAGAACAGTTCCTATCGACTTCATCCAAGAATGAAAGGAGATCTCTGAAACATTACGAAAGTGTGATAATTATCATGAATTATTGTTAACTATTTACTTATATTCAGATTTTGTTTCGTTTTTCTTACTGTTGGTGTGAAAACACCTATGTTGATCGTTCATTTCAGAAAATGTCACGTTTCTTCCATTATTTGGTTTCGAAGGAATGTCTTTGGTGTTCGCTCTATCAACGAACGTATGGTTTTCTATGCAGTTCTTTGGGTTGTTGGTGATCTTCAGTGAATGAATTTTATCTTTTTTGAAGGAACAATTGTCATCAACATTCTCGTATACCTTGTTGTTCAGACTTAGATTGACCATTTTTTTAACCGTGGCTATTGTCATATCTGAAAACAACATCGGGATCTCGGAAACTATGAGAGATACGAAGATGGTTGAATTAGTGCAAAGTTGCGCATATACCTGTCTAACAATATGCCGTTGAAAAAGTTCTGAAATTCCTAGTATATTCGGAGGTATCCGGAAAAAAACAGAAATTTCCGCAAATGGTTTTTATTTTCTTCCTGCTTTATTTTTCGAAGGATTCGAAAATAAATTGCACTTCCACATTACCACTTTTTCTTTGCTACATAATGGTGTTTTCAGATTTGCTTTTCGAAGTTTCGTCTTCCATCATATACTTAATTTTTTCTTATGAGCGCTACTTTGGATTCCTTCTGTTTTGAATAGAACCATATTTTACCTTTTCGATGATGTATCATAAGTTATGTTTTTTCGGAAAATTGAACATATTGAATAAAATTTATCCTTATCATAAGCTTTGATGTTTCTAAATTTGACTTTCAATTTGTAACACTTAATGACATTTTGTTATTGTACAAGTCATTGAATTTTTGTCGAAAAATGGCTTTCACGAATGAAGAAAAGAGATGATACAAATTCATTACAAATACGATAGAAACAGTGTAGGAAATCGGAAATGTATTTAGTCTTATATCCCGAAAGACGAAAACCACATCAAACTATGTTCAAATTATTGGATCAAAATATCACTGAGTATGGTTCATTTGAAAAGCCGAAGAAAAAATACGGAGACAGAATGGACCAGGAAACTGAAGAAAATTTGATAAATGAGGTATATGTATGAGGTCAGTTAGTCGGAATTTCATTTGACAGAATTCTGAATGGAGAAATGGAGAAATCACCAGTTTTTAATGTCGATTTTCAAAGACTATTTGGATGATCTACCAACAACAATATCTGGTTTCAACGTGACGGTGCTCCATCGCACACTACCAAACGAGTATCTCATTACTTGACTGAAAGATTTGGTGATGAATGGATAGGAAATAATGGGCCGGTAAAGTGGCCAGCATGGTCTCCAGACTTAAGTGTTATGGATACATTTTTATGGGGTACACTTAAAAAATAGAGTTTATGTTCAGAGGAAATATCAAAATATTGAAGACCTTCAGCACAGCATTGTTAGAGAGTTCGGAATATTGAGGAGGAGAGAAATAAATCGTGCAGTGAATAATATTCGAAGAAGGGTACCATTGTACCCTTACATTACATTGTAGTTAATTATTGTTATTTGTTCAAAGGACACAATGTCTGATTTATCTCATTCAAACCTTATTTATCAAATTTTGTTTGTTGATTCTGTCTCCGTATTCTTTCATTTCATTGACTTTTCAAACTAACCAAACTCGATGAGATTTTGATCCAATAACTTGAACATAATTCGATGTCTTCTTTCGGGATACAAGTTTAGATACATTTACGATATCCTAACACTGTTTCGATCGTATTTGTAATAAATTTGCATCATATCTCTTTTTTCTTCATTCGTGAAAGCCTTTTTTCGCCAAAAATTCAATTACTTGTACAATAACAAAATGTCGTTGAGGGTAACAATTTGAAAGTTTTGAAAACATCTAGGTCAAAGCCTATTATGATAAGAAATGATTTTTTTCAATATCTACAATTTTTCGAAAAAGAATGATGACTTATGAGATACATCATCAAAAAGGTAAAATCTGGTTCTATTCAAAACAGAAAGAATCCAATATAGCGCCCATAAGAAAAATAAAGTTGATGATAAAGGAGAGTTTTTACTTGAATTGGTTTTTCTCAATGTGGTAACAGAGAGATTCATGGTTTCGCAAATCCCTGCAAGGTGTATTCAATAAAATTTTTGTTATCAACTTCGGACGATCGACACGATTATTGAATATTTTGTACAACAATAATATATTTGACATTTTTCACCTCTCTGTGAGAGATAACAGAAAACTGAATATTTCTGGATATAACAACAAAACCCAATTTCAAATGGCGATATACACCTACAGAAACAAGCTCCATCATACCCGCAAGTTCAAACTACCTACAATCACATAACATGGCTGCCTATAACGCATTCATATACAGAATGTTAAGAATAACATTTAGCCTTAAAGCCCGGAACAAGGAAAGGAAAACCATACACCAAATAACGAACGAGAACGGATACACCCAAAAGACAATAGATACATTAGAAAGTAGAATTAAACAAAAAATACAGACAAGGATCAAACTACTCCAACAGATGAAACAACACAACGATGGACTGCATTCACATACGTAGATCACCAAACAAAAAACCCCTGAACATCAACATCGAGGTGTACAGTATACAATGCTCGGACTGCAACAAATTCTATATCGGCCAAACCAAGAAAAAACTGATCCAAAGGTACGACGAGCATAAAAATGCATACATAAACTGAATAATTTATAAATCAAACCTCGCAACATACGCCATACAAAACAAACATAACTTTCCCCCACCAGAGAACATTAACTCATGAAACAAGTCAATGAAGGAAACCGTATGGACATCTGGGAAAACTTAAACATCCATAAAATTAACGTCCTAATTCACTTATCGAGGAACAAATACAAATCAAAACACAACAAAACCTAACATTCAATATACTACAAAAAACAATACACATTCCTGGAAACAGTAAACCTAGAGAAAATCCACCACAAATACAGGCAAATTTACCTACAGTTCCTGCAGTACCAGCCCTAAGGCGTTCTAACCGCATAAAAGAATAAACAAGAGGATGAAACGTTCAATTTCAGTAGAGCCTTGAAGATGATAGCACAGCCAGTTATCGAAAGCGCTCGCTTGTAATAAATAGAAGTTATAAAGTTTCAAATATCACTTGGCTTGAGCTGCTGGAGCCAAATTTAGTCAAACAAAAGTTTCAGGTGCCTTGAAGAAATGATTTATGCAACTTAAAATTTCTAAGAATTATTATGGAATTTAATAGAAGAGGAAATGTTATATTGATTAGGTAACATCAAACGGGTTATCTTCTAGAAAATCTTCTGAAAGAAGACAATATGTACATATGTACTACATGGATCAATAAGTCCCGAGACTAACCCAGAGATGGCGCTCTTAGTAAACCAGTAACCACGTAGGAAACAGTAAACCTAGAGAAAATCCACCACAAAGGATATTACCTGATGTAACCCAAATACAGGCAAATTTACCTACAGTACCTGCAGTACCTGCCCTAAGGCGTTCTAACCGCATAAAAGAATAAACAAGAGGATGAAACGTTCAATTTCAGTAGAGCCTTGAAGATGATAGCACAGCCGGCTATCGAAAGCGCTCGCTTATAATAAATAGAAGTTATAAAGCTTCAAATATCACTTGGCTTAAGCTGCTGGATCCAAATTTAGTCAAACAAAAGTTTCTGGTGCCTTGAAGGAATGATTTATGCAACTTAAAATTTCTAAGTATCATTATGGAATTTAATAGAAGAGGAAATGTTATATTGATTAGGTAACATCAAACGAGTTATCTTCTAGAATATCCCAATTTTTATCTATCAGAAGTAAATATAAATAAAATTCACTTAAATGATTGACGTCTGTTTTTTTATTTAGTCAATTTTGCCACTGTGAGATGAATGCAATTTCTAAGAATAGTCTCTTCGAAACATTCTTTTCTTAGCTGAAATTTTGACAGAATCAGAATCAATTGCATGACCCTCCCTGTGGACATGTTCCCTGAGTGCAAACCTCTCAGGGTGAAGCCTGCAATCACTTTAATGTGAGGAAATACGGTCTTTAAAAAGTCTGGCTGTTTGATCTATATATTTGGTACGGCAATCAGAGCAAGGAATACTGTAAATTGATTTTGATTGAATTTTTTTGAATTCGTAATTGACGTTTGAAAAAAGAAAGTTTATTGTGAAATTAATTTTTTAAAATCCGGAAGAGTTTAGGAGTGATATCATTTATCAAGCAACTGAGATATTGGTCACAGTTTATCACACACTCAGTTTGGCACCACTTATTAACAAATTCTACGAAAAACTATTTTACACGTTAAGATTCTTGACGAAATATGCAATGGAAAATATTAGTGAATCTGTATTATGCAACAAATTGCTATATGAGATTCTCAACTTGGGTTTAAAATTCTCTTTGAAAAGGATTTTCATTTTGTATAAGTCAATGAAATGAGTAATTGCTGAAATCGGATGAATATTCATGCAGGAGGTATACCCAAGAACTGAAACCCCTCATAACTACTGAAATTTATATTTACGAATTGTGTTTCAGTTGATTCATGACTATCCAACATTCCCTGAGAATAGCACATAGCACCAATATCGCATGCCCTTCATCAGAAAATATATTCATCTCTCGAATCGAAAATGATGAATGATAAGGAAACTAGACAGTCAGCACCTGGTATAGATATCTCAAATCAAAATTGAGAACCTTCTTATATGGATTTTAGTAGTATTGATTGAAATTTTTTTGAATTCGTCATTGACGTTTGAAAAAAGAAAGTTTATTATATGAAATCTACAAGTGTATACGATAAGGCTCGTCTGAAAGCAGCAATGATCAAGGAATCGGGTGCTTGGCTGAATGCTCTACCTGTTGCATCTCTTAACTGATGTGTGTTCCTCAAAGTAATTTTCATCAACTTTGTCGTTCCTATTTGATGGTTGAAAATTCTTTTCAGAGATAGATTGATACTTCAAAGCAAGATATGCACTAATGGCGTCCATGCCTTTATCGTCTTTAGCGGATTTTGTGAACTGTACTGAAGATGATTCTGGTTTTTCCAGTTTCTTTGGAAGAGGCGGTTTGGAAGTAATTCCTGGAAGTAAATCTGATGTTTCGTAATTTCCTATCGTCACATTTTCTGAAACCCAAATTTTGTTTAATGTATAAATGAACTGAAGTAAAGTCAGAAGAAGAATATATCAGAATTCTCACCATTTGTTTCAACTTTTATTTGTTCTATTCTCTTCTGTTCATTGTCTTCTGAAGAGAAAGAACTGTGTTCCTCGCAACTGTTGTCTTTACTCTGCAAGCTGCGAATAGCATAGTCTGTATTCTCGCTCAAATCTGGAGTAATCGGGTGTTTGTTGTTCCTCCACGATTTTATTGGTTCCTGTAACATATCCTTCAAAACTTCCGAGGATGGCAATGTTTCATCTGAAATTCAAGGAATTGGCATATGGAAAATGAAATCTGTAGATGATAATATTGTTAAAAATCATGCCCTAAAGGAAATAACGCCGGCCATCATTGGTAGCCATAAACCAGTCGTGACGTAGCCGAGAGCGCGCGCATGTACGATGTTCGCTGCCGTTCTAGATGTAGCGGGAATTATGCTACCGATTTCGATAGAACTCTGGCGAAATTTTCTAGCGCATTCGATTACGATATATAAACTCTAACCACGAGCATATCGATACAGTCAAGTGAAAGTTACAATGCCGTACGCGAAGTAATCTAGTGAGGCGATAGACATTCGAATAATAGTTGAAGTATAAGGGTTTGTTGTATTTAAAGTAAAATGAAGTTCGATCATTGTTTACCATGGTCAATTATTGGTCAACCCACGGGAAAAAACGTAACAATATTCATAAATGATGGACATTGAATTCTAATGTATTTTTGAATAGAACGTACGAATAACAAAAATGTTTTCGACTGGGGGTTCAAGAAAAACAAAAGGAAATGCAGAAGATGTGATGTCAGTCTTCCTTTTTTTTTTAATTGCCTAAGCAATCTTCTTGCTCAGGCAATGGCAGTTCAAACTACTACACTTATCATGACACTGAATGTTATTCTCGGGATTCGACTTGTTCAACAGAAAGATACAATATGTTGGCAAATTGATGTCACCAACGGTTGACATGGAACCATGAATTAAAATTACTTGTACCATATTAACTCAACCTGGCTGATTATATTGATACTTCGAAATCAACCATAGGTCCACACTGACCTTGCTAGACCTGACTTGACTTTGTCAAGTCCTTGACTTTGTCTTCTTCGACTTTGTCTTCGTGAGCGTTCAGATGTGAATCAGAATATGATGCTATACTAAAATTGAATTGTTTTTGTCCACTCCAATGCTCATTTGACAGGAAGATGATTGCACTAGTTATAACAGGTTCTCTTTTTAGAGGGGCTCTGATCGTTTTCTACTAGATTTTCAGAGTATCGACGATTTCACGCTTGCTAGATTTATGGTGAATGAATTTGTAATTCAGGTTCATTGCGAGTTGGTTTGTTAAAAACAATTGTTGTGGAACCTCTTCACCTTCACGTTGGTTTTCAAAAGATAACGTTTCATACCATTTATTATCTATTATACATTAACGAAATGGTAAGAAACCATTTCTATACTTAGAGCTTCTTGTTGGTTTTTTCGACAGATAACGTTTCATACCATTTCATGTATATTATATATTAACTATGATCTATGTGTGCGCAGAGATTGAAAGAATCCAACCTCATACATAAGTCAATAAAAATATTTTCGGACAGTCAAGCGGCGGTGGAAGGTCTTGGCTCCTACCGAACACCGTCTAAATTGGTAGCAAATTGCCAAAAACGCAAACGCAATTTGATAACACTGTAGGTAAAAAATTTTTTTCGAAACAAAAAACAAAAACTCCGATGAATATGCAATCACACGTCGTTTATAAAATTAACTGCGAGAATTGTCCAGAATGTTATGTAGGACAAACGGGACGTTACTTTAAAAACAGGTTGAACATGAAAGAGATACAAGGGAGTTGAATGTTGCCAAATTGATAACACTGTAGGTAAAAAAATTTTTTCGAAACAAAAAACAAAAATTCCGATGAATATGCAATCACACGTCGTTTATAAAATTAACTGCGAGAATTGTCCAGAATATTATGTAGGACAAACGGGACGTTACTTTAAAAACAGATTGAACATGAAAGAGATACAAGGAAGTTGAATGTTGCCAATCAAACAGCCCTCGTTGAATACACAAGAGAAAACAACCACAGTTTTGTTATTGCAAACCCCAAGATTTTAGATATTCAACCCTTATTAGGTAAACGACTGTTTAGTGAGATGATCCACATTTTCGAACAAAAAAGTGTTAACACTAGAAAGGACATAAAAGGACTGGATAGTGCTTATTTCAATTCACTAAATCGTATTCCTTAATATTTTAATACACATAAGTTTCCACCATCCTGTGTGATTTGATATCCTTCTATTGTTTATAATTTTTTTAAAGGCGAACAAAAACGTCCATTCCTAATCAGTTTGTCTCCCTTGATATCTTTTATCATTTTTAATGTGTCTGTGTTATATGTGTTTTCATTTGGTTAGTCCTCATTTTCGTTTGTACCTATGTTGCCGACACATATATTTTAAACGTTTTTTTTTTGACATGGATAACTAATGTTTGGTAAGTGCACCTGTTTGTTTCTCTTTTACATAGTATGAGATTGTATGAACTTCATGAATTTTGCAATATGTATTGGCATATACTGTTCACTCATAAAATTATTGTATTATAGAGCCCTGATGATGGATTTAATAAAGTCCGAAACGTTAGCATACAACCAAATTGTTTATCTACGAACATTTTTGATCCTTTTCCCAACCAATAGAAAAAACCGCATTTAGAAATATTTTGGATCACCGAACCAGGCAAAATTGGTTATGAATTTCAATCAGATTTTATTCACAGGATTTCTAGACATTATACTCAATTTTTTCATGGAGAAACTTTCGTCATATAGTTTTATATCTTAAAACTTATGAGACATAGATTTTCTCCAGCAACTCTGCTACAACAGCCAGGATTTTTTTTCACCAGAGGCCTTTTATTGTAGTGGCTGAATAATTGAAAGTAAGAATCTTGATGAATTCTAGAAGACAGGAAAGTTTGAGCGGAAAACTTTTCTTGTTGAGAGGGAGCTATAATGAAATTTTGACAATGATTTCTCTTTGAGCAGAAAAAAATATTGTTTGAAACAAGGAATGGTACATTTATCTTCCTATCTCGTATTGATCTTCCTGAATAACGTTTTCGATAACTTACTAGTGGAGATCCGTGTTCATGAAAAAGGTAGCATTCTCATTGCCTGCCAGAAGAAGAAGAAGGATTTATTATTATATATTTTCTATGTATTCAATTCAAAGTTTTTTGTTCTTCGCAACAAAATTGACATCTGCTCCCTCATTTTCAACTCTTTTCGTTTTTCTATCACTCATAAAAACATTATTTTTCAAATGTGTGAGAAGAATGGAGATAGTGCGCAAAAGTGTGTTTCCAAACATCAGTTCAACATTTTCACCAATCCAAATGCTCAAAATTGTAACAGCACATAACTTTTTTTACATGAAGTGACTTTTTGTTATTTGGTGAATCATCTATTCCATCAAAAATCAAGTGTGGATGGAGCCAAACTCTGCAAATCGCAGCGATTTTTCATAATTGTGATACACCAAATCTAACCAATACACTTTTTCATTCTGTGATGTAGTAAAAACGCATTCATTATTTATTAATGTTCTCTCCGAATAAGGAACCTACAATGCATTTCATTTTTCATTTCGGTTATTACATTTTTCTGTTTATTCAAAATGAAAATTTTTCATTTATTCCATTTGTTTTTAAACCATTTCAATGCTATTGAGAAAGAAGAATAGAGCAATGAAAGTTCAATTGAATAAAAATATTTTATTTGTGGAAAAAAATTCTGAATAGTTCTATAAGTGAATAGTTTTGAACAAAAGAAGACCTTTCGCATGAAATCATAAAGCAGCTGTACATATCGAATTAAAAAAAAAAATAACGTCCCTATATATTCTTCATAGCTTCTCCTTCATCTCTCAGCTCATTTCAACAAACCAGTGAATTATAAAAATGTTTATCCTTTCAAATGACTCAAAATGAAGAAAATTCATTTTCATAGCTAAACTACATGAAACTTTGATAGTTTAGAATGTTCAGGTAATATTTTTTTTCCCTATTGATCGGCTTCAGTTTCTTATAGATAAGATTGTTTGTTATAGAAATCTTGCAAGAATACGGAATTGGAAAATCACGCCCCATTTTTGCCATTTTTTTTCTGACATCTCTACTCTCCAAAACTGATCAACTGGTAAGTACCACATCGCTAATTATTTTAAATTTGGCACAGATGTATGGATAATGGCAAAGTTTAGACCTTCTTCAAAAAAGAATTCCTCTTTATTGTTTCTCTATTTTCAGTATAGTATCATTTCCTCACCTACATTTCTCAGTTTTGATAGTGTGCATCCTACATATTTTATTTGTAGTTTGGTAGATTTGACTGCAATTGCATGTTATGAAATATCAATGACCTCTATATCTACACTCGATTGTAAATGACTTGCTACAAACATTTCAGCATTAAAAGTGGGAAATATGATTTACTTCATTATCAGTACTTGACAGGTTAGTTCTATTTTAATGCTATGGAATATTTTCCAGGATTGGCGCTTTCAGCTGAATACCATTAGTTAGGTCTGCTATATTCTGCTCGTATGCACGGAATGAGTTGTCGATACCGAAACTATACCGGATGTAAAACCTTCATTTGATTCTATTGTATTTTATTGAATGTTTATTTCATTGTTATTTTTGTAAATCCATCTCAGATATTTTATATTTTCTCCGTTCCTACATTTTTACGTTATATATTCAACATATATATCTTTGTCAGCATTCAAATCATCTAGTCCTGACGATTTCAAATCTTGTTTATTCATGTTCTCTCAAAATTTGAATCTCCCAACAAATTTTTAGAGAATATAGGTGTCTACCTCTGAGTGACAGTACATTGTACAGATAGATAGAGAGAGATAATTTATATAATTCACTAAAAAAAAGACGAAACTATACTGATTACTATTCGATTACAATACGAGAACTAGTTTCATCGGGTGTTCTCATTTTCAGCCTATTTGTAAATGACTTGAAAGAAGATTCTTTATAATGAATTTCTTTTGTTTGCTGATGACGACTTGAAGATGTTTAAAGTTATTCATGACTCAAGTGATACAGAATTATTACAGTACGATTTATCTGTACCCAAAAATGTCATTTAAACCCCATATTGCAAATAATACTTCTAAATAGGTTTTTAAGGTACTCTGCATATAAACTGGGATATCATATTGGTGAATATAACTATAAAATCATATTGGACATTCTCAACTAGAGTACTCTGGCTAATAGAAGCAGACCTTACACTAATTCATAAAATAATCAAAGATAGCATCAATTTCCCGAAACTTGTCGAACTTATAACTTTAAATGTGAATCCAAGAAGGACAAGAAATTCGGAAATCTTCAAAGTTCCCTTTTGTCGCACCAACTATGGCCGGAATGAATCTGTAGGTAGAATTTTAAGACTTGCGAATACATACAACGTAGATTTGAAATTTTTTAATTCCTCTATGAAAACATTTAAAAATACTGTGAAAAGATTGTAAAAGGTATGTGAGATTAAAAAATTTTCAAAAAAATTTCAACATCTAGCAACTTATTTAATTATTTATTATTTAATTCAATGGCATAAATGCGAGCGAAGCCGCGGGTAAAAGCTAGTAATCAATATTTCTGGTGGGGATCATCATATATAGATACACGAATAATGATAATATCAATTCGTACCTTCAATGCTCTCCAGACTATTACGAAAATAATCTTTGTGGAAATATTTCGACTTTTTCGGAACATATCCCGCAGAAAATGGTCGCCGGGAGTTTGAAATTTCATCACATGAGTCCTTGAATGAAAAAAACAAAAATCAAATTGGTACCTGTCAAAAAAAGAAATGTGTTCATCATTTCAAAATTTTCAATTTCCAAAAAAAAAGAATTAGTATTACTTTGGACTATCAGATATCTTTGAATTGAACAAACTTTGAAATTTGACATAAAAGTGAATGATACATTCATTTTTATTGGTTGAATTCAAACTTCTTAATAGTTATTCATGTATCAAGAGCGTAAAATAGGCTTTTAGAGACTCTAGGTTCATAAAAGCAAATTAGGCTTTAAATATATACAACATTTTATGCACGACCGGTGTATTTGATTTCATGTAGATAAACACCTCTTTATATCTAGATCACGATAGAAATACATCAAGACTATAGTGAGGATGTATATTCATATCATATCGGAAACAGAATAAATCAAGAAGTGATGGAATGAATGTTACCATGGCAACTAAGTCTATTTTTCCAAATAGGATTATATAGGCTAGTAGCCATATTTGCTATCAATGTTTGTGGTCACAGATATTGTAATAGTGATTTTCAAATGGATTCAAGTGACGAAGAAAGTGTGACTTGTATTCAACCAGAAATAAGTAATCTGATTGATTCGGCCGTTATTTGATGAATATCTATAGTAATTTCAAAAACAAAACCTCACGATTTGATATCCACAAACGTTATTTAATAAAATATATCACAACATGTGAATACAAGAAAATATAGGGCAAAGTGTATGAAGAATTCGTGAGGTGGTGCACCAGAATAATGTAAAAAATAAGAAATTCTTGCCTATTTTCTCGAAGAATCTAAATATCGTAAGCCCTCTTTCATATGGTCATATTATTCCATGCTGAAAGCTACTTTAAATGTACATGTTAATAGAGATATCAGTAGATAAGCAAGAATGATAGCTTTTTATGAGTTACTTATGAGTACAATAATCTGATGATGGTGGTTGATGAATTCTTGACCCGTGCACTCCTGTATAATTCAGATATGTTTCAATGATTTTGCATTTATTGAAACCATCGAAATATATATTTCTATCGATATGAGATTAAAATTCACTTTAGCGCCTTCTCAACGAATTTATCGCCCGCCGGGCGATAAAGTAGTTCGCGGGCGTTAAAGTGCTACTTTACGCCCGGTCGGAAAGTTTTTCCAAGGTAACCAGAAATTACACCTCTCGACGCGCATTTCGCTAACTGGGATGACTCAAACTGAATGATTTCGGCATGATCCTGTTGCTGGATGAACGAGAAACATCTGTGAGGTATCTTGCATAAATGTCTGTCGGATACAATTCAATATCCAGCGTGGTATTAGCCTGGAAAGTATTTATTTTCTGGCAGGTATTTACAAGAACCTATGGTGTAGGTAGTTGGGGGGAATAATATTTCGATATTTCATTGCGAAATATTTATTTTCTAGTACGTATGTATCTCTTCTCGATACAGTCTCCAGACAATAATATATTTTACAATGTTCATAGAAATATTGTCAGAGATCTTGGGATGTATATTCCTGAAGTTATCCTCATACGATTGATATTACTAAGTTCCTGTCAGTATGATTTTCAGACTGAAGTACCAAGACAAGCTTAAATAGCAGCAGAATAAAACTTCATCCGACAGGAAAAAATTCAAAAAATGAATAAAACCAGTTTTCGACGCATCAGATTGAGACATCAGTTTCACAAACATCATTAGATTGAAATTTTTTTGAATCCCCTTCTGAATTATCTGAGTAAGTGAATTTCTCTGTTGAACGAAAAGCTTCTGTAATACTCGTATCATGGGAAAAAATAAAAAATAGAAAAATAAAAACACAGAAAGATCAAATAACGTCACATTTCAAAAATGGACGATTATGGTTAATATAAATATTGAAATAAATTACACAGTAACTTATAGGGGTAAACTGAAAGTTTGCCTTTTCTACACTTGTAGAAAGTTCTCCATTATAATTTTCATATTTTCCAGATTGTGGAAGGTGAAAATACCCAAAAAAGGTCGATGAAAACTGATTTTTCAATATGAATTGTGTAACAAACTCACCTCATTATTTAAAATCAGAACTGGTAGAGCAGAAACAGGTCTCGATAATGATCTCGAAAGCAGTAAACACTTCGAACTTGCGGTACTCAAGATATTCGAGTTCCTGGTTTCCAAACTTATCTGAAAACCGTGTATTTTGAATACTTGAAATAAGCCTGAAAAACAATTTAGTGATACCTTGTCACCAGTCAATTTCAAATCACACTTTCTTGTATCTGTATTTTTCGACATTCTAATAACCTGTGTATATAAAAATAATTTCAATCAACATTACCAAACTTTATTTGTTGTGATTGAATGTCAGTATGTGTTACACGCGTAACCATGGTAACGCCACCTTCAGTGTAACTACTTACCATATAGTAAATGCAGCGTGAGGAATTTCTCAGTTTACAGATCAAAGGGATAGCATGATTTGATATAATTCGGGGCTATTAGACATCTGAGAGGGCTATCCTATGTAATTGCAGCTGAATGATTTTTTCTCTATCAAGAGCCACATACAGTGAGCACCATATGTAACGTATGAATTCATTTTCTACGTTATTAGACATTTTCAAGAAAAATCCTGAAACACGTCGACTCATGTATTCGAAAAGACACTCTGTGACATAAAAAAATCCCCCCTCTTTCACTCCCCTCAACGTGACAGCCACCCCCCAATTATTTTTAATGCAAAAGGGGGTCAAGTTATGACTCATTTTGAAGGGTATTAAATTTTCAGTACATCCAAGTCATAATTTTTCAATTTCGTGCATGCGTCAAAAATAACAATTGAATAAATTGTGTCTAAATCATTTATTAAAGCGGTAGCAATCAATGCGCAACTAATGGAAGTCTTCAGATCAAATGTTCAAACTGACGGCCATTAGTTTCTTGACAATAATAAAGGCGTTGCTGAAAGTTATCAACAACATATTTAATGGTTTCGGGAGTGATACGTTCTATTTCTTCTCTTATTCTGATTTGCAAACTCTCAATATTGTTTGCTCTATTTACGCAAAAAGTAGTCAAGCGGTGTGTTTTCGGGAGAACGGGCTGGCCACTCTATGGCCCCTCTTCTACCAATCCATCTGTTGGGAAAAACTTCATTCAGATATGCACGAACGTCAGCCGTAAGATGCGTGGTGAAGCACCATCTTGCTGATATCAGATACTCCTATCTATTTGATTCGGATTATCATTATCTGGAAAAAGTCTTTCCAACGTTGGAACTAAAAAATTAGTCAAAAACTCCAAGTACCGTTCACCGGTTAATGTTTCGTTGAAAAACCAATTATGTGATTATTTATAATCCCTGCCCAAACATTTACTTTTCTGGGATATTGAGTGTGGGCCTCCATCATCCAATGGGGATTTTCTCGGCTCCAATATCGACAGTTCTGTCTGTTGATTGTTCCATTTGAAAAAAAAGTTGACTCGTCGGAAAACAATATATTTTTCTTAAATGAAGGATCTCGCAGACACCTGGCTTCCATTATTTCGCAAAACTCAGTTCTCCGATCTGGATCGTCTTCGTTGAGTTCGTGTACCAATTGTACTTTAAAAGGGTGATACCTTTCACTTTTAAAAACACGCAATATCGAACTTTGACTTATGTCGTAATCGGCGGCAAGTTGTCGGGTAGGTTTATGTGGATTTTCCTTAATGTCAACCAAAATATCCAATTTCTTCCCATCGTCAATCAATACACTCCTGCCTGGTTTTGAAATATCTTTGACAGTCCCAAATTCACGAAATTTCGTTTCTATTCTAATAACGGTAGATTGAGAAATGTGATGATCAGGATCTTTATTATTGAACACTTCACTTACATTTTTCTGGGTTCTAGTTTTGTTCCCACATCCTAGTAGTATTAACATTGCTACTCTTTGATGTTCAGTCAAACGTGACATTGCCTGAACTTTTAGCCCATTGTCTAGAAGTAATACTGAACAAGAAACACAAACAACAAATGCAAAACTGTTTCTCTTCAGCAAGTTCACAGAAAACACAATTTTTCACTCAACTGTCACGGCTGACAAAAAACGGTTGGTAAAAACAAACAAAAAATTTGAAGGTGCATGGCATATTGTACCTACAGCGGACGGATTCAATGGAATACCTACGTGATACCTTCCATAAATCCATGTTGTTGCAGAGATATTATATTACGAACTGAGGAATGTACGCGATTGTAGATGACGATTTCGAGAAGTTTTGCAAAGTTCGATAGGATTGAGATAGGACGATAATTCCGAATATCAGATGGATCTCCAGACTTAAAAATGGGACAAACTCGTGATGTCTTCCATAATTCATTAAAATTATTATTTTTAACTGCAAGATTGAAAAATGTCAGTAAGGTATAGACCAATACACCGATGCAATCTTTCACCAAAAAGGATGGTATCTTATCAGGACCAGACGTGAATTTATTTCTTAGTTTACATGCTGCAATTGAGATTTCCTGTTCGTTGATGTTTTCAAAGTTTATATTATCATAAAAACAATTTGAATTTGATAAGTATGGATGCAAAATATTTTCCTCAACTGCAGAGTGTGAATATGTACTGTGAAAAAAATCTGGAGAATCAATAGTGAAGCCATCATATTTCATCCTACGGGAGGTTCTATTCTTGAAGCGTACGTATGATCCCAATGATTGAGGATTAAATACTACAGATTCTTGTATAGAATTTAAATAAATATCATATGCAGCTTTGATTTGTTTTTTGAAGACAAATCTAAGGCTCTTGAATTCATAATTGTATTGCATATTACCAGTTTTCTTGTACTTCTCGCGTGATATTGCGAATGATCTCAGATGCATACCATTTGGGATATTTATATTTGAACACTTTAAAAATAGGAGCATGTAAAGCAGCACTTTTTTATTCAAATTGAGTCATTTTTCCGCAATTTTGGCCTTCAAACGTTCCAATAACGCTATACAATATTTACTATTGATAGGATTTCCTTTCTCAAGATAGTCGATAAATATTACATCACGCACATCCCAAAATATCGCCGATTGTTGTGCTTCTGGGTGCTTTGGATGAGTTTCACCAGTTGTTTTGATTCTGGAGTTAAGTGATTGAGTCATGTTCCATCTATTGTCACATATCGACGCAAAAATTCCAGTTTGTTATGTTCAAACACGGCCAAACACTGCTCAGAATTATCAAGACGTTCCTGTTTTTGGTCAACAGTGAGCTCGCGCTGCACCCACTTTGAACAGATCTCCACTCTTCGATCATTTAAAACGAGTTTATGCATTTTATGCATTTTTTCTGGTGGTACTGCCTCATTTGGAAGTCCACTGCATTCGAAATCAGCAAACAGACGTTTAATTCTTCGAAAGCTTCTGATAATTCCTCTTCCATATTCTCCGTTCCACTATCACTGTCGTCATTTAAATCAATAATGAATTTATTTCCACCATCAGTTCAGCATCGGCAGTCAAACTGTCTACAGGTGTTCGGGCTAGATAAAAAATTTGCGATTTGTGAAATCCGAGAGTGACATTGAATCATAATTGTGCTTCAAATATAAACATTCGTGAGAGTGCCATATATAATAAATTGTGTTTTATAATATCATAAAAACATAGATTAGTATCAAGGTAAGTTTAAATCCAAACAACAACGCTGCCGTAATTGCTCTAAAACTCACCCAGAAGATGAACAATGCCAGGAATAATCATACTGTATATATTGTAAAAGTAATGATCACACTTCCATATCTAAAAAGTGTCCTCATTTTTCTCGGCAAAAAGAAATTTAAAAAATAATGGCCCAAGAGTCGTCTTCATTCAAAGAAGCTGAGTTATTATTCGATAACCCTTCATACAGTAAGGTTGTTACTAATAATAGATTTTCAATTTTAAATAATCTACAAAATTTTCCCAATTTGCTCCCCACTCAATTAGAGTCATCACAAGTCAACTTCGTTCACAAACCGGTACGTAGACCATCTTTCACTACAATAAATAATCCAAAAAAACGAAAACAAAACACTCCTCCTTTATCACCTACGCCACCCCTCAATAAAAACCCCTCAACTATCTCAATCAAAACCAATAATACCAAACCCATACAGAGATGAATTCATGCAATATAAAGAAAAACTTGTAACAAAAATAACTTACTTCATTAATGGGATATTTAAAAAAAGTACAGTTGAAGTTAATAATATTGAAGAACGCACAGAGCAATTTGTCAGAGATAATATAACTGAAATATTCAATACAGAAAATAGTACAGATATAATAACCTTAAGTGATAATGAATCTACGTATTAACAGAAAAATTCAAATATTACAATGGAATTGTCGATCTTTTAATAAAAATAGGGCAAACTTGCAGAATTATTTAAATACATCACCAACTGACATAATCATTTTGTCAGAAACATGGAAAAAGCCGACTCAAAACTTAACAATGAAGGGATACAATACAGTTCACATAGACCGTCCAGATGGAACAGGTGGCGTAGCTATCCTGATTTCCAAGGAAAATATATTTCGGAATATTACACTGAAAAAAAACTATCATTAATACATTGAAATCTGTGCGGTATATATAGAGCAGATCAACCTCTCTGTTTTGTCAATTTATAAACCACCAAATGCACGTGTCAAAAGAAAAGAGTCGGAAAATATTTTTTCTCAATTTCAAAGTCCACTTTTATTTTGTGGGGATTTCAACTGTCATGCAACACTATGGGGTTCAAATGATGATACGGTTAGTGGTAGGGAATTGGTCGAAGCAATCGATAACTATAACTTGGTCGTGCTCAATGATGGCACAGCTACAAGAGTATCTAGGCCGAATCAATGTCCTTCTGCCGTTGACTTAAGCATTGCATCTGTTAACCTAATCAGTAAATGTGACTGGCAAGTACTATCTGATACTTGGGGATCTTGATCAATTTTGAAGTTGATATTCTGCCTGGCAAAATCAACCCTACAACAAAATGGAACGAAAAATCCGCCAACTGGGAGGTTTCAGTCATTATTAGCAAACTTTGATTTCGAAACAACAAAAATCAATGCAGGAACAAAAGATAAATGTTCTTGTTTTTTGGAAACTATTACGGAAGCAGCTTCTTAGTCAATGACCGAGATATTGCCCTTCCAACCCTCCACCTCTCGACCATTATGGTGGGATGAGGAATGTACTCAAATCACTAAACAACGAAAAGAAAAATTATCAAATTACAGAACTCTGTCAAATTATGATAATTATCTGGGGTATAAAGATATTGAGGCTAAGACTAAGTTGTTATTTAAAAAAAAGTCATCAGATTGCTGGGTCACATTCATTATTACGTTGAATAAAAACACTAGCCCCACTAAAGTATGTCAATTCATGAAAAAAATATCGAACAAAAATTATCAGATAGGTAGGACAACATTGCATCCGGAATTGATCGATAAACTTTTGGATAATCTTGCCCCAAGTTTTGCTATAAACACTCCTATCAGAATAAATAAGCGAAATAGCAATTCCGCACATGAGGAATTTTATGAAAACTTGACAATAGAAGAATTGGAGAATGTCATTAAATTAACTAATAGTTTATCGCTAGGTATCGACAGTGTCACTTACAGGATGATTGGTTTACTCCCTCTGAATGCGAAGCAATATTTATTAAAAATTTTTAATGACTGGTGGGAAGGATAAAACTCTACCCTCCTCATATAGACCTATCGCCCTCATGTCATGCCTAACAATGGTTTTTGAGAGGATGTTAAAATCAAGATTGGAATTACATGTGGGAAAAAAAAATCTATTTCCAGTTACTCAGTTCGGTTTTCGAAGAGGTTTGGGCACAATTGATGTCTTAGCACATATAGTTACTGATATCCAAAACAATTTTTCTGATAATAAGATATTAGCCTGCTTTTTCTTGGACCTGAAAGGGGCATATGATTCTGTGGACTTGAATACTCTCGAGGAGAAATTGATCACTTTGGTATCGATATAAAGGCTGTCTGCAGGATTACCGAACTATATCGTGAGAGACAAGTTTTTGTGAGAGATTCTTATAACAACTTGCATGGACCTAGATTGGTTTCTCAAGGATTACCACAGGGATCAGTGATGAGCCCCATTTTATTCAACGTGTATACAGCTGAATTGCATAAAATGTTTGATAACTCAATCAAAGTCATACAGTATGCAGATGATTTCTGTATATACACGGTTCGTAAGTCGTACGGTGAATGTGTATCGGACCTAGAATGCATAATGTACTGCTTAAAGAATTGGCTCACACAACATGGTTTTACACTTTCCGCCGAAAAATCATGCATCACATTTTTCTCAAGACTTCGCCTCTCTACTCCAAATACGATAAGATTATGTGGTATCAATATACCAGTTAAGCACGAGCATAAGTATCTAGGTATGGTTTTGGACAGAAAACTTACCTGGACGTCTCATATCAAGCATGTGTAAAAAAAATGTGAAAAAGGCATGAATATGTTAAGATGTGTAGCAAACACTAAGCAAGGTTCAGATCCAAAAATAGCATTGATGTTTTATAGAGCCTAGATACTGGATGTGCTTTTTACGTTTCATCCACCAAAATGGCTCACAAAGTCCGAATATCTAATGATGCATCTATTTATACAGCTGAGATTTACGCGATAGAGAGGGCATTACTATGGAAACGAGCAACAGGGTGAGCGAATCAATTATCTTGTCAGATTCCAAATGAAAAAATATGACAATGTATTGCTTTGCAACATCAGAAGACACATACATACTATCATTTCTTCTTCAGGTAGAGTTAGATTCGTTTGGGTGAAAGGTCATGCGGGAATACTGGGCAATGAGTTGGTCGATCGCGCACCTAAAGAAGCTACCCACTTAAGTGAAAAAGAAAATATATATACCTCTCTAGACTTATAAGAACTATTTTTTTGGACTACTTCCAACTGTTGGAGGAGAATCCTTCTAACGCCGCCCCACCCAATAATTCCATAACCTAGCAGAGATTCGACCAAAGCAAAATATATGATCTTTTTACATTTTCGATATGAATATCACATTTCAAGAAGAAATCTATGAAGATCCCCAGATACTTCACTGATTTTGTCAATTTCACATACAAACATATTTTTTTGTATCTGGACAAACTTGATTCGTGAGATGCAAATGATAAAATATATGTTTTCTCCACATTCACTGTCAATTAATTACATTTGAACCATGTAGTTATTTTCTGCAGATCTAGTTCTGCTATAATATCACAGTATCAAATGAAATAATTAGTCCGGACGACTTCAGCCTCAATAGTAAATTCAAATAAATAATGAATAAAACCGGCCCTAAAACCGTACCTTGAGGAACGCCACATGAAACCAACTCTTCCGAACTCAAAATTCCATTCACTAGAAATTGTTGTTTTCTGCCTGTTGAGGAGTTTCTGAACAAATCCAACACCACTCCTCTGATACCAAGATGTTCCAGTTTTTCCAGCAAAAGCCCATGACTGACCGTGTCGAAAGCCTTTGCTAGGACAACGAAAACCCCCAGACAGCATTTTTTGCTATCAACAGAATTGTATATCGAGGAAGTAAGCATTGTGTGCTTTTTCTTCTCCAAAACCATATTGTGTTTCTGAAAAAATGTTGTTACTATCTATACTGTTTCTCTTCAGCAAGTTCACAGAAAACATACAATTTTTTACTCAACTGTCACGGCTGACAAAAAACGGTTGGTAAAAACAAACAAAAAATTTTAAGGTGCATGGCATATTGTACCTACAGCGGACGGATTCAATGAAATACCTACGTGATACCTTCCATAAATCCATGTTGTTGCAGAGATATTATATTACGAACTGAGGAATGTACGCGATTGTAGATGACGATTCCGAGAAGTTTTGTAAAGTTCGATAGGATTGAGACAGGACGATAATTCCGAATATCAGATGGATCTCCAGACTTAAAAATGGGACAAACTCGTGATTTCTTCCATAATTCATTGAAATTATTATTTTTAACTGCAAGATTGAAAAATGTCAGTAAGGTATAGACCAACATACCGATGCAATCTTTCACCAAAAGGATGGTATCTTATCAGGACCAGACGTGAATTTATTTCTTAGTTCTGTTCGTTGATGTTTTCAAAGTTTATATTTTCATAAAAACAATTTGAATTTGATAAGCATGGATGCAAAATATTTTCCTCAACTGCAGAGTGTGAATATGTACTGTGAAAAAAATCTGGAGAATCAATAGTGAAGCCATCATATTTCATCCTACCTGGAAAACGGGAGGTTCTATTCTTGAAGCGTACGTATAATCACAATGATTGAGGATTAAATACTACAGATTCTTGTATAGAATTTAAATAAATATCATATGCAGCTTTGATTTGTTTTTTGATGACAAATCTAAGGCTCTTGAATTCATAATTGTATTGCATATTACCAGTTTTCTTGTACTTCTCGCGTAGTTTAGCTTTCTTTTTGATATTGCGAATGATCTCAGATGTATACCATTTGGGATATTTATATTTGAACACTTTGAAAATAGGAACATGTAAAGCAGCACTTTTTTCTTCAAATTGAGTCATTTTTCCGAAATTTTGGCCTTCAAACGTTCCAATAACGCTATATAATATTTACTATTGATAGGATTTCCTTTCTCAAGATAGTCGATGAATATTACACCACGCACATCCCAAAATATCGCCGATTGTTGTGCTTCTGGGCGCTTTGGACGAGTTTCACCAGTTGTTTTGATTCCGGAGTTAAGTCTATTGTCACATATCGACGCAAAAATTCCAGTTTGTTATGTTCAAACACGGCCAAACACTGCTCAGAATTATCAAGACGTTCCTGTTTTTGGTCAACAGTGAGCTCGCGCTGCACCCACTTTGAACAGATCTCCACTTTTCGATCATTTAAAACGATTTTATGCATTTTTTTATGTTTTCTGGTGGTACTGCCTCATTTGGAAGTCCACTGCATTCAAAGTCAGCAAACAGACGTTTAATTGTTCTTTCTGATGGAGAGAAGTCCTTATTACATTTTTCAAGGCACTGTTATGCTTGAACAGTGTTTTTTCCAATCAAGAAGCAGTGTAAAATTGACACAGGAAATTGTTCTTGATCTATTGTTTTGCTAATAACAAAAGTAGGGTCATTCTTAGTGCAATAAATTTCAATAGCTCTCTTTTGAAGGTTAGTACTGAAAAAGCGGTGAATGCAATGAGAATAGCGCCATCTCTGTGTTAGGCCCGAGACTTTTCAGCCTATGTAATATATGAGACATCCATGTTGTGTTTTCATCATATGGATATAATTACTGAAGATATGTGTTTCACCCATGATGATTGAAAATACTTCTGAATACTACTTACTCGCATTTGAATAGGTGTAAACCAAAATAAACCATTGCAGTTTGCAGTGGAGGGTCGAATAGACCAACTCAGTTGTGACCTAACCTAACCTAACTACTTACTCACATATATATACAATCGATCGCTTCAAAATCACTTCACTTACTTTCTTCGAAAGAGTCTGCATATTCTCCGTTCCACTATCACTGTCGTCATTTAAATCATTAATGGAAGTGTCCAATCTCCATATAATATTTCTCAACTAAGACTGCCAATCTTCTTCGGTAATATTAGATACTTCTTCTATAACTTTGTTTCAATTTTTCCCAAATCAACTTGATGGGATGGAAAACACAAAAATAGGAGGAAAGTCTCAATATGGTTTGTCCATACTTTTCAGCAATACTCTCAAGGGCATACACTTTTTCAAATGTTTTTGTCTGTAAAACTTCAAGGAGTTGGTTTTTGTTAAAGTTATCTTCAAAATACTGTTATCCATTAAAAAACTTTGTATTTCATCTTTCCTCGAATTTTTATTCGGTACTTTGATGAGCTGTCGTGAATGACAGGAAGAGTTGTCAAGAACTATTAGGTACACTATTAGCATCCAATTTTGGCATTAATGACTTTTCAAACCATTCCTCAAAAATATTAGCTTCCATGTTCTTATGATAGTCAACATTGCAGTCTTCAAGTTTTTTTCCACATAATTTCAAAGAATTCGAAACCCATCCTGTACTTCCTTTGCAATACACAATGATAAGTCGCGATCCTTTGTTTCTTTATCCAATTCTGAAGAGTTTTGTCACAGCAGCTCACGTTATAGCCGGAAGTATTCAATTTCTTCCTTATGAAATCTCATTGCTTTTGTAACAGTCGTATATTGTTTTTTTTTATTATTTTATTAGATGAACATCTAAAGGTTTTGGTAATCCCGCATCAAACCNAAAATGTCAAATTTGACAGGGAAACAAATGGAAACTAACTGAGAAGTCAAATTTTCATTATATCCATTTATAAAAAAAAACTTTCGCGACACTGTGTGACAGACACTATATTAATAACATCATAATATTCCAGTGCATTTCAATACCTAAAAATTATGGAGCCGAACAAATTTTTGAAAAACTTCGCATATATGCTCTTGAAGTTGCATATCAGTGAAAGTTTTCATTGAAAATCTGGGTATTGGTACTGGTACTGGTAATTTTGGAAAATAGTTGCACAGAATAGGTTTTTCGTATAGCCCTGTCCCCATCTTTGATTCAGTGAAAAAATGAGATATATTAAAAATTAATAAAGTGATCTTTCTAAGTACATCTGTGATAGGTTGAACTACCCAACAACAGATGGCGAAGTACTTCGGGTTCTCTTTTTTATCATAGATGATGATATGATGTTTCAGCTGAAGCATGAACCACCCCACTTTGTATATCCTGTATAAGTTATCTTCAGTGTATTACTCATGTTAAAAGTTTAAGAAGTTAGCTCCATGATTTTCCTGCTTCAATTTCGCATTGTACGAATACGTTTCTCCTGAAAGGGACAATTTGATTTTTCATTTAAGAAAAATCGACTGAAAACATATCTCAATTGCAGCCATCTTATTCTCTAACGATTTTGTAGACAAATCTCAAACAATGTCAAAGGTTGCATGAATATATAATTACCTAATAAAGATGTCATAACTAGTCATATTGATATACAATCAGTAACTTTACTATTTTTGATTGAGTTTTATGTAAAACACTGGACCGTAGGTGTAGATTGATGTGGTGTTCACAGACTTCTTTAATTGGATAAAATTAGTCATGCGATTCTTATCCATAAACTTTCTGATATGGGTTTTAATGGAATCTATATTCATCTTTTGAAATCATAGCTTCATCAAAGGAAGCAGTATGTCTACTATACTGGTTTCTCTTCAAATACTTATTTTGCCCCAAGGATCTAATCTTGGGCCATTACTTTTCTTACTATTCATAAATGATGTATTCACTACATTATACTGCAAAAGATGAATGTTTGTAGATGATTCAAATTTATACATCCCCGTTACCAATATAGATGACAGCACTAGATTGAAACAGCAGTTGAACGCTTTGAATGACTGGTGCCGCACAAACCGTCTCAATTCAAATATCTCCAAATGCAAAATTGTTTCATTCATCAGAAAATCCAATACAATACAATTTGCATACAGTATCTTGTACTGTTATTCAGATTGGTACTGAAAAGAGAATAAGACAAGTGTCTTATTCTAAAACATCGATGTTCGCCATTGAGGACGACAGTGTTCCATGTAGGTAAGTGAAATTTTACCTCTTGTATTGTGTAGCGATCCTGTGAGTGATACACATATTTGTGAAGAGTTTATTTCGGAAGTATTTGCTTTATTTCTTTCTCTGGAATATTCCCCACATATTTTATATGAATATGGAGAAGTAGAAAGCCAAAATCTTCATGTCGCAGTATTAGTAATATTTCTTGTTGATTATTTGTTACATTTGAATTCACGAGCAGTCAAATCATCAAAAATATTTCAAATTCAGTATCACCCCAAATATAACACCAAAAAAATTGACGAATCGCCGCGCTATCTTTAATATCAAAAAAATTGAATCGACTCAGACTTCAAGTTACAATCATCATTCGTGTCAACTCACTAGCGTTTGCAGAA
>NW_019290044.1:167279-185764 GCF_000500325.1 Leptinotarsa decemlineata | reverse complement strand
AGATACAACACCATTCGTGGTAAAGGTAGCCTCATCACTGTATAAGATATACTTTTAAAAATTCCTGTCATTGAGATAATTTCCCTGCATCTATAAAAAAATACTACATATGACGGATTTCATCTCCTTTGTGCAAAGTATGTAAAAATTTGGATTTGAACGCATGCATTTTATGCCTCTTTAAACACCTCCATATTTTACTGCGGCTCATATTGAGTTGAAGCGATAAGTTTCTCAAACTAATTCTAGGATCAGCTTGATGATCCGCCAATATCGTATCATTATCAGTATGATGCTTTACAATTTTTCTGTCCTTTGTTACTTGGTCGGTGCTCACGAATAGATTATATATTTTATGTACAGTTCCAGGGTGTACAGCTACCTCTAGTGGGTGTCTTCTATTGAATTCAGCGGCCGCTTCACGATAAGACCTCACCCCTTCACCAACAATTAAAACAATTTCAATTTTTGCTTAACGGACGTGCCATGTTGAACTTTGTCAATCGAAATGAGCTCATATCAGTTAAAATGGGAACTTCAGAAATATTAAAATATGAATAGGAACTCACGAACAGGAAATACAGGAACAATAAACACAATGGGAACAAAAACACGGCAGAAACAACAGGAACAACGGTGATTCAAAGAACAACAATACTAGAAACAACAAATGCAAAACTGGTCTGGGGGTTAATACAACAAGATCTTTCAACAATATTGTCAGGTTGACAATAAATATCAATGAGCAACTGTTTTCCATGGTGATTTCAGGACACCGCATGATTCAATGAAACTGATGTAATTCAATCCCTTCAAATGATTTCAGACAACAATTCAGCAAGTAGGTAAAATAATCTAAATTCTACCTGTTCACCGAGTGCGATTTTTTCTTTAAAAATTAACAGTTGTTGTGTTAAAATGGTAAAATGTTTCCTCAATATTTTGATGAAGGACCCCGCACATTTCTAATGAGAAATGGATTGCCTTAAATTTTGCCGAAATTTTGATATGTTGTAGTTCTTGATGTGCTGATTGAAAGTGTCCACAGCCAAAGCTCAGAATTGTACAGTTTTTGAAATGTGAACCTTTGAATATAGATTTTTTCCATTTTTTGCAGTTTTTGCTCATCAATCGAGAGCTCTCACTTCTGGTTGGGATAGAATTTGGATGTTCAGCAACCAGAATTAGTTTTACGAATAATCTTCTTCAGTTATAATAGATGCCGCCATCGATAATTTTTCATAAACTGCTTCAAACTATCTCGATAATCTGAGAATGTTGTGCTGTGACATTTTCCTCAGATAGGCTCAGAATGGATGATAGCATCTCACAGCACCTGTATCTTTCATACCTGAGAGTACTCTCCAGATAGAATGGAGGGGTTCAGGTATTGGAAGCGAACTATTTTGCGCCGTAATATGTTTTACCGTAAAAATGGGGTGTTCCATCGCGAGTGGCGGACAGTGTATATCACTTTGGCCAACCCCATTCAGGTGATAGGTGCATTTTGAGCATTTCCATCAGTCCTGAGAGTTTCATCATTCCACTTCGAATATTACGGAAGATACGGTGGTGTTTCCATAAGAAGTGAGACTAATTCGGATTTTTCTAGCGAGTTCGTAGTCCTGATCACGAATCTGAAGGAATTTTGAGCCTATTTTGCCCCCTAATATGTTTTACCGTAAAAATGGGGTGTTCCATCGTGAGTGGCGGACAGTGTATATCACTTTGGCCAACATGAAATGAAAAGGAGAGTTACAAACGAACAAACTGACAAACAAACAAACAAATAAACAAACAAACATACATACATCCAGGTGAAGCTAATAAAAGCGCATATGAAAGGCGCATAACCACGCTAATAGGCGGAGAAAACACTCTCTAATTTACCCGAACTCCTATCGTTGATAATAAATAAGTTCGCAATAGTGCCAACTTGAGATTGATCACATTGTATATTGTGTAGCTTTTCTGTGTGTAACATAAGCTATTCGACGCAATAGAAAGTATAAATAATATAATATTTCAACACTCCTTTCGTACACGAATAAAGTACACAAAGCTGCAGCCAAGTACGAAGCTACAAAGGGAATAAGCACATTTCGATGTAAAAACCTTCGTCCATGACAGCGGCGCAAAGCTCCTAAGCTGCTGGATTTGCGAAAGAAAGACTGCTAATAGAGCTTTCCGAAGCTTTTACCGCTGCCGCTGAAACCCAATTCATGATCCAATAACAAAAGACAACTATATTACCGACCGCTCGGACAAAGACCGCCGCGGTCCCCTCCGTTTGCAACGAGATTGGGTCGCGGAGGCGGCAAAGGGACGGTGGCGGGGACTGTGAGGCAGCTGTGGGGCGGCATTTGAGAATCGCGGCCGGAATCGGGTTTTTATAGATTCTAGACTCCAATGGAATTCCTGATGCTCGCAGTGGTTATCGTTGGGAAAAAGGAATAGTGGTGTCAGGAATCCAGGAAAATGAGGAGAATTTGAAACTCAATACAACGTTTCGACTTTACTACACAAATAAATGAAGGATATTGAAAATTATTTTAATGGGTATAAAGAGTAAAATATAAAAAATGTGACTGAATCTGGGCTCAGCACAACTTTTGGTAGCCGAAAAACCTCGAAATTTTCGGACACTTTTTTTCGTTTCGTTTTCGTTTTTTCGTAATATCCCGAAAAGGAGTGGTTCTAGTGAAAAACAGTTATCATACAAAGTTGTAGAACAATAAATTCCCTACAAATTTCATGGATGATTTTTCATTCTCCGACCAATAGGGAGCGAGCTACAGCTTCTCAAAAATGGACAATTTTTCTAAAAATGGTAAACAAGTCAAATAGCGCCTTCTTTTGTGTATGTTATTGCGACCCATGCATTCTTTGTTTGTATTTTCGAATTGTATTTTGGTCCGGTTTTTCGGCTACCAAAAGTTGTGCCGAGCACAGACTTAGTCACATTTTTTATGTTACTCTCTATACCCTTTAAAACGAAATAAAAAAATGAAATCTTCTACCCCACCGAAAATTTCTAGGTTTTTCGGCTACCCAGACTCAGTCACATTTTCTACATGTTAGTCTTTATACCCATTAAAACGAAATAAAAAAATAAAATCTTCTACCCCACCTTTTGTAAAGTGAACCCCTTTTTTGGTCGCTGGGAAATGGACTACTTTCCTTATAGTAGAGAAAAGTATAGGCGGATTTATATTATTTAAGCGGGTCCATCATATTTTTGTATCGCAAACGCGTCATAAACAAAATATTTCATGAGCGTGCTGGTCGTTTTACCTGCAGTGGCGTGCATTTGGGTATTCAATCAAAAATATATTTGTGAAAATTTACAACTATGTTTATTCATTTATATGAAATGTGGTTGTTCCATTTTTTTTTGATCACCGCATACATACAACAACATTGGATGTCTGAAGTAAATACAACATATTATACTTTTTAACCAACTTGAATATATACGTCCATGAAACAGCTATTTGAAAATCCTTTATCACTCCGTTGCTCGGGGAAATCTGTCTGTTTAAAATCTGTTCTGTTTTTCCGTTAACCAGCTGTCACACCCCTATGAACGACAACCCTCAGAAGTCTAAACTTGTGCGAGCTAAGGATTAACGAGGTCTTACCTTTTAACGTGTGATTCCCAATACGGGTTGAATGATAGCAAGTGAAGATCGATCGTTCAGACTAGGGCTTGAACCACCGACCAACACGGCAGTCAATTCGAGTGAGTGATTAAAGCACCCACGCCGAACCGCATGGCTACCGACCGACCAAATAGACTATAACACCATCACAAAGCTTCTTCCATCGACAAAATGTCTACTTCTACTCATGCAAACAGTAATGAAAACAAGGCATTTCATTACGTTACTGGGGGTAATCCAAGTAACAAAACGATATCGAAGGTTAAATCATCTGCAGCGACAATCACTGGATAATCCAAATTTCAAACTCTCAACATTTATCGTCTGCAAAGCTGTTTATCACCAGTTCATATGCTCAACAGAGTCATATTAACATCATAAAAAATATGCATATATTTGATCGAAAATTGTTCAGAATATTTCACAGATGTCTTACAGAAAACAATCATTTGACCAATATTCTGCAGATACGTGTGTTTACCGGAAAATTATCAAACAATCACCTTACCAGGTGATAAATAAACCAATATATCAAAGAACAACCCGTTAGGCTCCTATTTGATGAATATTAAAACTGAAGGGGTGAATTGTTCATGATCTACATACTTACCTTCCTACAAATAGTATTCCATAATTGAATCCATTAGCTATTGTATTCTCTCCAGCTCAGAAGAATGGAAATTGTGAAGGGTACGTCAGTCACCAACAATAAAACAAAAATGAATCGTTATTGATGTAACTACTGTTCCGCTAAAATGGTGAAGCCTATTCACAAATAAAATTTCAGGTACGGTGAAAAAGCCGTATTTTTTTCTGACGAATTGTAGTTATAGAATTATTGTATTCATATTCTAGGGAATGATGAATTGAAAATGTATAGATTAGAGTAGAGTAGAGTATGGGGGGTGAGCTGCAGAGATATATTGAAGTAGTATGGAAGTATGCAACATTATTTCATTTTCAATGTGAATTTCATCAAGGAGGTTTCTAAATCAACTATTAGTTTTTTATCTTCTCCTTATATGAATCTTACACACGAAGTTAAAATATTTCATGAGGTTGATGACATATTTCGAGAAGAGTTCTAGTTTGGAACTCCGAGGAAGACCGCTTTGTTCCATATTTTTTTATATTAGTTTTCGTAGGAAAATACTTAGAAGTTTTAGTAACAATATCATTTTCGATTGAATGTTTTAATGAACCACTTTCAATCAATCATAATTTTGTGAAAAATTTTATATAGAAGGTGGAAACTAATTCATCAACTTGTAATTACCACATGGAGCTGTGTTGCTTCGTTGTGAGCACACAGCTTTCTCATGTCCAAATTTTCAGATAATATACCATGCACCGCACTTTTTGAAATACCTACTGTCGGGACTGTTGATAGCTGAATTATTGTCTCCAAGATAAAATTGCTTAACATAATAATAAATACAACACGAAAAAAGAAAATTTTTCTCGATCAGCGAGGAGACTGAAGAGCGGGTTTATTTCTTGGCGGAAACCTTTGAATGAGAAACAGTTCTCAGCCAAAATCTCAGAACGGAATGAATGCATCGGTTAAGAAATGTGTTGGAAGTAACTTTCTCACTGACAAATGATCAAGTCATTAATATAGTCAAAAAGGATCAACCACTTAGGCCCTTGTCTGAATCCATAAAAGTGTTGACAATTGGTACCTACTCGGAACATTCCAAATGGTTTCGTTCTAAATATCCATCTGTTTTTTCGGTAATAAACTTTCTCTTCGGGAGAAAAGGACATTTCAATGATATAAAAGAATAACCTTTATGATATATTGTGAAATTTGGAACGATCATGAAATACAAATCAATTCAAAGAACTAAGATTATAAAAAAAAGGAAAGAAGAGAAAAAAAAATCACATCAAAGGTGCTGCTTTGTTCCCTCCTGTTCATAAAAGAGGACATATACCTCATCGCTCACAAGTGATTTTGGCGAAATTGAGAACACGTGTGAATCGTTGTATTCATGCCGCGTGCCACTATATGGGTGTCTGCATTATGCTGTGTAATGTCCGTTGTAAGTTGTCCCTCTGTGATTTGAAAGTGCATATAGATTATAATGACAAGGAGCCACATTTTTTGCTACATAACTACTCATATCTAATGCATCTGAAGAAAAGTCAATGGAAACATTCAATTTGCCTCTGAATCTTTCCGCTGGAGAGAATCTTCTCAAATGAATTACTAAAATACGGGGAAAATTATAGATTGTACATTTTCTCTTTTGCTTGTACCTCGAACACATTGGTTTTTCATCTCCATCCAGAGTTTTCTCTGTTGTGAAAGAATCCAAGCAACGTGACAAACTCAATTGGCCAATTCTTTGTGGTATGGGAAGAGACAAATCCCAGAAAGGATCAAAGGTTACTGATGAGTGTCCACAGTGTATGCACTTCATAGTGGATTTTAATTGACCAACGAAATAGTCTACAATCTTGGAGTTGTTCATATTCAAATATATTTAGGAGGACTCTTGTGCTTTTCCTTTATCGCTCAATTTTTCGTCAATCTCAGTTAAGATCGGTTCAGGTTTCTCAGTAATTCTGTTGAGGTCCTCATGTTAACCTTATAAAAGGTATGGAAGAAATTCGTGAGCGTCTTGATGGGCAGAACCCATGTATCGAAGGGCAAATCTTTGAATAATCTGATTTTTAAAGTAGACTGTGTTAATTACTCTATTAAATTAATCTTCTGACCACAATTCCTTGTGCGAACGCTTTGATTGAAACACCTTTCATACTAGAAATACTGGTATTGATATCTTCCTTGTATGTATCCTTTTTTAGGTATTCCAGCAACCATCCCGTGTTTGATAAACACTGGATTAAGCTGTTCATTAAACAGGTGTTTCCAAGATTTCTTAACCCATCAACCCAAGAGTTTTGACTGAAGAATGTATCACCGATCTATTGTTGCAACTACGTCACTACTATCTTCTTCTAAGTAAACACGGATACGATGGTTCATCCCCGACTGAATTAGATATTAGTTCTTTTGGGGCTGTGAGGGCTCAGCCAGAGGACCAAACTCAGCCTCATTTAGAGTTATCACTTCCTCTTTGTGTCAAAGCTTGACCGTTTTGCTGCGAGTCTTCCACCAAACTGCACAACTCCAGTTCTTGCACTGTCTGTACACGCCGATATATTTTGTTCATGGAAAACATTGTTAATTCACTTAGGGTTTCTGATGAAGGAATTGAATAAAATAATTAACATAAAAAACCCAAACAGATGGATATTCTGGATGACTGCTCGATAATAATGGTGTCAGCGGATGTTCCTGCAATTCTGAAACCCTTAGATACCAGTCGAGATGATGGTAAACGACCAGATGGTATGTCTCTCATACCATGGAAATACGGTAAACCGGTGGTATGGGACTTCACTTGCGTTGACACTGTCGCGGCTCCCCATCTAGCCGAAAGTTCGAAGTCTGCTGGAATCGCAGCATTGTCTGGCGAAAAATTGAAACGAAAAAACCAGAATCTTTGTAACAACCATCTGTTCCACCCAGTAGCGGTTGAAACTTTTGGTGTTTACGGCCCGGAGTCTCTGTTATTCCTCCATGAACTTGGAAGAAGAATAGGCCAAGCAACGAAAGATCACCGTTCTACCTCTTTTTTGACATTCAACGTAGTGATGCTGCTTCGGTTCTTGGAACTATTCCTCCTTCACATAATTTTGAAGAGATCATGCATTGACCTTATTTCAGTACGGAACTAAAATATCTTCAAAACAAGCCGAGATATGTGGATATTCATCAGTCTGCTATCAAGGTTAATTCGCAAGTGATTGATCCACCTTCTTCTTTTTCAGTGCGGTCAATGGACTCAGGTCTACTTGCCCCCCAAATATGAGTTGGAGTCCTCATGGTTCTGGTTCCCTTTCAGTGGAAGAGATTCATGAAGCAAAAGCTGAGTCGCTCCCTATACGAAACCCTTCATCATTTGAAAGGATCGATTGCACCTTGAGAAATGGTTCTTATGCAGATTCTGTTAAACACGTTCTTTCTTACGAATCAGTAGAGAGTAGTACTGAAAATCTTGAGAATGAAATTGGATTAGATAATTTCGGAGACACTTGCTACATGAATAGCATTAGACAAGTGTTGTTCATGTCGAAGAATTTGAAGAACAAGATTTTAATGACGGAGGAAAACGAGAATGTTTCCTGCATATTCACCAAAGTCAAACACTTGTTCATGCAGCTGCAGTTTCGTAAGAATGTATTATCTTTTCCTCCAACCAATTTCCTGGAGTCTTTCAAGTCCACTAGATACTAGTTAGGACAACAATAGGATTGTTCCGAATTCTTGGGGTTCTTGTTGAATACTCTTCGTGAGCAAAACAATAGCAGAATGAATACTCCTCACCGCTCTGGATTGAATGATTCCGTACAGCCTATTTCGACTTGTATTTGTAAATCCTCACTTGTTTTCTTTGTAGTAAATGTTCAAGAGGTAGCGACTACGTATGTGAATTTCTGGAACTTCAACTAGCGTTTCCTAATATGACTAATAACCAGTCCGTGCAAAGCTTATTGTTGAATCATCTGAAAATGGAACTTTTAACAGGTGATGATCGACTGTATTGCCAAACATGCGCCAAACTAACTGACTGTTATAAGAAAACAGATATTGCTGAGGTACCAGTTAATCTAATAGTAACCCTGATGATGTTCAAACATGACTCAATCTCTGACGGAAGCACCAAACTCTCACAAAGGTTCGAAATTGATGAACACTTAATTTCAGCAGACCACTATTATAATCTTCATGCAGTTATTGTTCACTGTGATTCTTGCGTTGAATCTGGTCATTTATTACGCCTTGTCCAAAGACGAAACGGACTGGTTTGTTTGACCATAGTCATGTCACTAAGTGTTCTGGCGATGTATTGAATTTATTGAAGCCTCTGGAGACCGTCGACGATTATTAAGTACCGCTTTGTGGATTTTCTTCACCGTTTCTGGAGTCGTCACCTCATTTGGCCGACCACTGCGATGCTCGTATTGAAAGCTCGTGCGGCCTCGTATAAACTCTGGCTCCCAAAATTTCAGTGTTATAAACGAAGGAGCAGACTCCAGTTCAGATTTTACATTGGTTGAGTTGAGGCCTTCCGAATAAAAATATTGTACCACATAAGGTTTACCAATTTTCTCCCTTTTCACAAATTCACCGAAAACGTTCGCTATTGATGGCTGCCAAACAAATACTAAACAACGTAGCGTCTTCAAACTTGAAACATATGTTTCATAGATTGTGTACTTTCTAATATTGTGATATTTTCCAAACAACTACCGCCAACTACCGGTAAGGCTGGGTACTTCTAGAACCACCCTGCTATTTTTGAAAAACCAGTCTTCAATAATATTGAATCCTATCGTTGTGGCCTAACATTACGTAACGAATCATCAGTAACAAATGGATACAAGCTTCAAAAATTCGAATCACACAAATCCAACTTCTGCTGAGTTGCATGTGTATGATTTCTTTCCGTATGGGGGGAAATAGCAGCTGAATTATTTGCAAAGTAAAAGTACCTGAATCTAAACACCTTCTCTAGAACATCCATATGCAGTGGTTATTCTTAGGTCCTAGTGAAATATCTGAAACAGATCCCCGGCAGTTTTAATTGCGAAAGTTCTCAGTACCTTAAACGCTACCTCTCAGCGGGAAACCGACCGTTCCAGTAATACTCGAATCAACTCCCATACTTAATTCGGACAATAACAAAAAAACAGGGATTTGAATTCGGTGCCTTCGGCTGTATAATATGTCGACAATGGGGCGGTGTATCAGTAGCGTATCATAATACCACTTATAGCCAGAATTACTGATACCTACGCGTGCTGATCCCTCTCTACCGATCCTAATTGGACCCACTCCAGGCCCTCTCAAACAACACGTGGCTTATTCATTCATTTAATGTAACTTTGCCGGCGTCCATTTATGAAATTGTATTATATTCACGGGCTTTTATAAATAACGAGCTTATCTTTTGTGTGTGTTGATGGCAACAATGTCTATTTCTGGTATGATTTCCAGCTTTGTGGTCAGATCAGGTTAACAGCGATGTTAATGTAGCTTCAAGAATTATTAGTATCTTTGGTTGAATAGTAGTGGTAGGCGGAGTTGCAGAGTAGGGGAGGATACTCGTAATGGGTTGTGTAGACAGAGGAGGTTTTTCTCGGAAAAAATAGATTCCTGAACGACTCACGATCGACTTATACCATAGTTACCTCAGTTCCAATAGAGCCAGATGACTAACGATAGCCTTGATAACTAATATAAGCGATTACTCAAATGAAACCATTAATTAGGGTATATTTGACCATATTAGTCAAATAAAATAGAGTCAGATGACCAATGATAGCCTTGATAACTAATATAAGCGATTACTCAAATAAAATCGTTGATTAGGGTATATTTGACTATAGTAGTCGGATAAAATAGAGTCAGATGACTACCGATAGCCTTGATAACCAATATGAACGATTACTGAAATGAAATCGTTGATTAGGGTATATTTAACTCAGATACTCAGACTCGGATAAAATAAAGATTGATAACTAATATGAACAATTACTGAAAACGAATCATTGATTAGGGTTTATTCGACTATAGTAGTCAGATGACTAACGATAGACTTGATAAATGATTAGGGTATATTTGACCATATTAGTCAGATAAATTAGAGTCAGATGACTACCGATAGCCTTGATAACTAATATCAGCGATTACTCAAATGAAATCGTTGATTAGGGTATATTTGACCATAGTAGTCAAATAAGATAGAGATTGATAACCAATATGAACGATTACTGAAATGAAATCGTTGATTAGGGTATATTTGACTCAGATACTCAGACTCAGATAAAATAGAGATTGATAACTAATATGAACAATTACTGAAAACGAATCATTGATTAGGGTTTATTCGACTATAGCAGTCAGATGACTAACGATAGACTTAATAACGAATATAAGCGTTTACCTAAATGAAATCGTTGATTGGGGTATATTTGACTATAGTGATCTGATAAATTAGAGTCAGATGACTAACGATAGCCTTGATAACTAATATGAGCGATTACTCAAATGAAATCGTTGATTAGGGTATATTTGACCATAGTGGTCAGATATATTACAGTCAGATGACTAACGATATCTGTGATAACTAATATATAAGCGATTACTGGAATGAAATCGTTGATTAGGGTATATTCGACCATAGTAGTCAGATAAGATAGAGATTGATAATATGAGCGATTACTGAAATAAAATCGTTGATTAGGGTATATTCGACTATAGTAGTCAGATAAAAGAGAGTCAGATGACTAACGATAGCCTTGATAACTAATATAAACGTTTACCTAAATGAAATCGTTGATTAGGGTATATTTGACTATAGTAGACAGATAAAATAGAGTCATATGACTAACGATATCTTTGATAACTAATATAAGCGATTACTGAAATGAAATAGTTGATTAGGGTATATTTGACCATAGTAGTCAATGATAATTGATAACTAATATGAGCGATTACTGAAATAAAATCTTTGAGTAGGGTATATTCGACCATAGTAGTCAGATAAAAGACAGTCAGATGACTAACGATAGCCTTGATAACTAATATAAGCGTTTACCTAAATGAAATCGATGATTAGGGTATATTTGACCATATTAGTCAGATAAATTAGAGTCAGATGACTAACGATAGCCTTGATAACTAATATAAGCGTTTACCTAAATGAAATCGATGATTAGGGTATATTTGACCATATTAGTCAGATAAATTAGAGTCAGATGACTAACGATAGCCTTGATAACTAATATAAGCGATTACTGAAATGAAATCGTTGATTAGGGTATATTTGACCATAGAGATAGAGTCAGATGACTAACAATAGCCTTGATAACTAATATAAGCGACTACCCAAATCAAATCGTTGATTAGGGTATTAGGAATCACACGTTTAAAGGTAAGACCTCGTTAGTCCTTAGCTCGCACAAGTTTCTCAGTTTCTGAGAGTTGTTGTTCGTATGGAGGCGATAGCTGATTAACGGAAAAACAGATTTTGAATAGATTTAACCATAGTAGTCAGATAATAATAGTAGCCAGAAAATCAATAACCTAACAGTATTGAAAACAAACAGTAGAATTTTCCTATCAACGAATATTCGTTATTTCCAGACGAAAATGCATGAATTTGTGAACTACTAATGACACACTTGTGACCCCCAGTAGAAATCTTGCACTGGACTTTCACTTCAATATTAATGCATGAATGAGCAATAATGAGCATTGCTAATTTCATATCACTACCACTAATACCTTACATAACTCATGACTTTGAACTATTAAAAAACAAAGCCTCATCGAATTTCTGTTCACAGCCATCATTTGTCACCATCAACGCCGTCGACAATAATATAAGTTCACACATTTGGATCATCTATTCAAACCATTTTCAACAATGAAAATTTCTGATCTATATAATTCTTATATCACTCACTATGTTTAAGATACTTTTTCAATTTACTTATACAGTGTGTGCGATTTCAAACCGCAACACCCTGTTATTTTGGAACCCATGAACTGATTTCGAAAAATGACAATTTCAAATTATGGTATTTGACAAATATGTTGAAAATATGAATTATTCTCATTTTCAAGGCTCACTATGGCCTACAAAATGGGTTGGAATATCGACAAGGACCATTAGGCATTTTTTTATCGGAAAAGTGGATACCCCATTCGATTTGAGCACAGTTGAAACCTCTAGAATGCAATTTTCAGCCCAATATCTCATACAGGGTGTTAGTTATATAATGACAAATTTTCAAATCCATGATTTTTTGACTGACCCTGTAGAAAAGTCTATGGATTTGACAGAAAAGATGAAATAATCATTCAATGAAATAATACTTCGCATACTCAGATACGAAGTTACATAGGTTGTAATCTTTCATGGAGTTGTCTCTAGTTTAATTAAAATCAATGAATCAAAAGTTGAAAACGTGTTTTTATTTCTAGAAAAATTACTTACAACAGAAATAAATCAAATAATAAATGAAACAGTTTTTTCAGATATTGGAGTTTTCAATATATTCTCCTTCAAGCTCTATACATTTTTCATAACGACGTCTCAAAATGTGTCGGGTCTTCCTCTATTGGTCTGGTGTTGATTCACCACACTTTTGCCTTATCCTCTCCTTCAATTCGTTAAAATTTCGTGGTTGATTTCTATAAACACATTCTTCCAAATATTTGAACAAAAAAAATCTAATGGAGTCATGTCTGGTAATCGAGGGGGTCAATCCATCTTCCTTGAAATTTTCCATCAAGATATTGCCGCACAGCAATCAGATTGTGGATGGAGACACCGTCTTGCTGAAATATAACATTTTTGCGTTCTCCAATGAGTCCTTTTATGAAATCCAAAAATTTCGTTGTCAAAAAATTATAAAATTCTCCACCGTTTAGTGTGTTTTCAAAAAACACCGGACCTATTATACGGGTTTTGAATATTCCTACCCAGACATTGATTTTTTGTGAATATTGTCTTTTTGCATTTATCATCCAGTGTGGATTCTCTCTGAAATTCTGGGTAGATACTGTACCGGTAGTGGTAAATGTAGTTTCATCGATGAAAGAGAAAATTGCCCAGAAACCTTCGTTTCTCATCGTCTTTTTCTCAAGTATGCATGATTTTTGGTTGAAAGCAAATAACTTTAGGTATACTTCACTTTACACAATACACAATCATGATAGGATATAGGAAAACATTTTATATTTTTCCAATTGTGATTCCAATTAGTATATGTATTTCATTTTCAATATTTCGTGTTGTTTCTATATAAGTATTATTCTTCAAAATGTCAATCTGCCGCATTCGAACCATTTTGTATGAACAAAACTTTTCACTAATTGTTTCGGTATGGAAATGGAACACTGAAATGAATTCTCGTTGAAATTAAAACAAAATACAATCAATTTAAACAGACCATACATATTGGAAAGTATTAAACGTTTGTTGGATGCGTACTTCAGCCTTTGATGTTTTTCTATAGAATTCATTGGAAATATCATTCATGAACACAAATAAGAAGTTTTCAGTATACATTCACAAGTAAGCATAGACCGAAAGCGATTAGCATTTAAAAATGAGAGATAAAACAAGAATTTGAGAAGAAGATGCGTCAATTAGAACAGGAAGAATAAGCGAAAAGTTTGAAATTGTTAGAGCTGGAGCGCCAATTGGGAGAAGCTGAAATTAACGCTCGAAAAAAAACAGAAAGCGGCCGATCGAAAGTAAGAGAAAAATTACGATTGAATAGCTCAAGTACCACCGATGAAGCAGAAGAAACGATACAAAGAGTGTATCAATGAATAGAAAACCACCCAGAACAATGCATACATGAAGAAGCAAGAGGAAGCAATGATAGAAAAGAAGCTATCAGTGAAATTAAATTACTTTGTGAAACCATTTCGAATTCCATCAAGACAGTTTCAAATCCGACTGCGAATAATCAAAACAAGTTCTCTATTCGCAACAATACATAAAATAAAAATAATGCCATAAAACAATCTGTTTTGTTGTACAAATTTCAGAGCTGGCAACTCTAGGCTAAATACTAACAAAATAAGATTCACTTGAAAAACATAATAACCTCGACAGTGAGATCTTGAGACATAAATAGCCATTGTGACCACTTATGAGAGATGTTATGGTACTGACGGAAAACTTCCCTACTCTGGTTTAAAACTCCCGTTGCATTACTCTTTCAATATATATTTTCACCCCCTATTTTCGTCCATCCGGTAAACACAGAACAGAGTATAGAAAAATCTAATTTCCTTACAAGAACAAAGCAAAGGTTGCGGGCACTCAGCCAACAAATTGTTAACATTATTCCACCATGAAAAAGTCCTTTTCCACCGTAAAAAAAAAGATATTTTTCACTGCCAAAATAATTCACAAAATGAACATGAAATATTACTTTTTGAAGGATTCATTTCGAACAGAATCAATTAATAATTGATTATTCATCATAAAACAATTTTTTTATTGAAATAATAATTGATAGTGAAGTTTGACGACGCCGCCAACCCAGATTCCACACCAAACAGTATTTTTTCGATTATAACTGTGAAATTAGGTATGAAAATGAACAACTACATATAGTCTATCAATTCGGCAATAAAAATAAGAGTACAGTCATAAACATTCCTTGACTGTGGCCCCTAGTCGCCCAGGTAGTTAGTAAACGTGCTATCAAATGTAGTTGAGGAGTAAAGGCTCGGCTAGCTGGACTGGCTGAATATTAATATTTTGTCCGTTTCACAATATTTCTTTATCAGTGCCGTGTGTTCACGAGGTTGGGTGAGGTAGTGAGTGGTTTTGCAAACCGATTTTTGAAAACTTTTTCTAGAGATCAATTACCCTAACACCAAACTGATATTTTTGCAATCGACGCTAGACCGTCCGTCTCTGTCTGGTGTGAGAGAAATGGTTCCAATAAATTAATTTCACGCCAATCGTAACTGTTGAGTTTTTCTGAAATTATTAGTGATGTAATAGTGAAGTATGTATGCTATACAGGGCGTTTCAACACGTTTCATACTATAATACAGTCTACTCTCGAAAGCGTTCCCTACATTATTAAAGATGTCCGGAGTAAGAAATCGGCATTCCCAAACAATTCTCTGTCGCAGGTCTCCTTAATTTGTAGGCTTAGCAGAGTACACTTTTGAGTTCAGGTGTCCCCACAGAAAGGAGTCCATCGGTGTAAGATCAGGTGATCTAGCTGGCCACTCCACTATGCTGCCTATCAATGCCAGTAATATGGCATTGGAAAACGTTCGTCCAAAAATTGAATCGCCCGAACATCAAAATGTAGGGGTGCACCATCCTGCTGGAATGTTATTTCATTTCCTACTAAATTGTCATCATTTTCTAAAATTTGTATAATCATAGGATCTACACAGTCTTGTGATAGATTTGAGTATGTGTCTCCATTTAGATTACCGTCAGTGAAGACTGGTCCAACAATATAATTACCAAGAATTTCGGCCCAGATATTCTAGTTTTGTGGAGTTTGTGAATGTGTTTCCATCACCAAATGAGGATTCATATCGCTACAGTAACGACAATTATGTCTATTCACTTCACCATTCCACATGAAAGAACTTTTGTTTGGAAAGCATGTATTGCATAATAGGTTTGGGTTATTGGTCAATTTCTCGCTGAACACCTCACAAAACTGAAGTTGACGATTAGAATTATCTTCGTTTAATTCCATAACTAGCCTTATCTTGAAAGGATGGAATTTGTAGGCTTTCAAAATCCGGAAAACACGAAAATCTCCAACCTTTTTCGACGTTCCAGGCTATCAAGGTTGCACGTAATGTTCGTGTCTCCAATCAGACGGATGGCTATTTTCTGGATGGAATCCAGCAACTTCAGGGTATGTTTGGGGGCAGAGCTCCATACATGAGACCAAATACTCCAAAGAAGGTTTGATTTGAACTTTATGAAGCATCAAATTTCAATTCCAGTAACATGATTGTGCCAAGACTTATTGGTCTCCATTTTGAACCCCAACAAACGTATCGAAGCAGGAAGCGGAATTGTTTGACCTGACATTATTATATCCGGTTCGGAAACATTTATCTTCTTAGATAAAAGCGGTGCCTGGGTTTTTGTGGCATTGAATTGAACCTGGTAACTTTCAACCTGATTCAAAATCACTTCTATGTAGATCCTCATTAGGATATGCAACCTCCTGCTGCCGGTGAAGATGTGTCTTCGTAGCAGATATTCTGGAATCCAAATGAAATGACGAGAGAAGTGTGCTGTAGTGAGCAAAACAATACATTTGATTTTGGTTTTTTTTCCAATAAGTCGATGATATACAATAAAAAGAGGGTTGAAGGAAATATGGATCCCAGGAAGCTGAAGCACCATAAAGAGAAATGATTCGACAAGACATAGCATCGAAGTTTGGCCAGCAAACCCTCATGCCACACATGGTCAAAGGCCTTAGAAATATTAAGGTCAACAGCTTTTGACTCTCCATGTTTCTCGATTGCGGTATTCCAAATATGGGAGACATACGCCTATTGATCTTCATTTTCGAAAGCCATATTGATGATTGATCAAGATGTTGAAGGCTTCCAAATATTTTAGGATATGATGGTTCACGACTTCCTCCATGATTTTTGATATCACTGGTAGTAGAGAGACTGGTCTGTAGTTATTGGGAAGATTTTTCTTGCCCTTTTGTGGAATAGACTGTACACGAGCAATCTTCCAACAAGAAGGAAAACTACTTTCTTAATTTTGGGACCTTTATTTTTCATCATTTATACTACTGACATTATCTCGTCCATCAAGGAATGTGAAATACAGGCGTTTGCTGATGACATATAATTAATTATACATGCACTTTAGAATCATTGATTATGCTGAGGCACAAAATCTCTTCAACACTGATATTGATTTGATCAATGGGCTATCAAGTGGATATGATTTGAGAGTCAATCCTAATAAAACAATGATGATGCATTTTGGATCGCAGAAGAATCGTGAATTTGCAGAAAACAATTTTCATTTAGAACTAGGTCATACTATCTTGACTCCTGTCAATACAGCTTAAAACTTAGAGGTGATGCTTGATACTGATCTTAGATTCACTAGTCATGTTAAAAATTCAATGAAAAAAACGTATATGTCATTGAAACTGTTATACTGTAATCGTTTTATTTTTAGCCTCTAAAACGAATGATTTGTGATAGTTTGGTGCTGAGCCATTTCAACTACTGTGACTTCATGTATGGACCATAGTTATATGAGTCAGATAAAAAAAGAATATGGACTTCGTAAGTATGATTCAATTTCTGAAGCCTTTGAAAACTCCCGCTGGCTCAATATAAAAAAAACGTATGATTCAAACTAAACACCTCATAAATAAGCCCATTCGTCTCTTTCAAATTACCCTGCCGATCGTTTATTCAAATCCGATAAATTCCAATTATCGTTTGACAGTGCAGCTGGAGTGTAAAATAAGTCTGTCTAAATATCGAATAAGCGGAGTGTTAAAACGCGAATTCCCCCGATATGTTTTGATATTCAAACAACGACCAGCCATAATCAAAACTTGTATTTCCCCAAAGAAATCATTCCCGGTTGGTTATATCACGAAGTCGCTGTCCTGTAATATTGCGAATCGTGTTTACATTAAACGCGTGCCTTGATTTTCTAATTTAGACCTAATAAAGTCGAGGAAAGAGAATCTGTCTTTGCGAGGCGACAACACTGAAATACGCAACGATGTATTGATATCTACGGTTCATTTTCTTTAGCACCGGAGTATGAATAATTTTCAAGTAACTGTTTTATAAGCCTATAAAATCAAGTCAACAGGATCAATTTTTTCTTAAAAAACAATTGTATTCTTGCCGAATTTTCGTAAATATACCTTCCACAAAACTTTATCGTTTCAATTTTACAAGAAATATTGAGTTCCTAATTAAATTACTCACTAATTACAATTCGAAACATAATTTCTCAGAGTAAAATCAACATTATAAAGAATTTGAAATAAAGAGCAATTGGCATTTCCATTTCTGAATTCCATAACAAAAATCTCCAATCAATTGAGGATTGCCTAGTAGAAAATAATTTTCCCAGAGCTCTTGTTAGAAAAATAATTGAAGAAAGATGTTTCTCCTCACAAAATACAGGGGTGGAACCCAACTATCACAAAATTCCATTTGTAGAAAATTTA
>NW_019290044.1:140506-165257 GCF_000500325.1 Leptinotarsa decemlineata | reverse complement strand
AAATATACGGGTTGCTTGAGAAAAGATATTCGAAAATATTGAATTTTATGAGGATAAGTAGAATAGTAAAGACTTGTTCATTAAAGAACTAATTGGAAAACGCCGAATAGGAATAATGAAAAATTGAATAATTTAAACAATATTAGTTGACAATACATAAAATAAATATAATGCCATAAAATAATCTGGTAACTCTAGGCTAAATACTACAAAATTAAGATTCACTTGAAAAACAATCATTTCGATAGAAAGATTTTGAGACCGAACACAACGTCATTACTATTTGTGAAAACGTCAAATTTGTGATGTATTGAAAGAAAAATGTTACCAAAAAGTACTAAAAACCGTATAACGCGTCACTCCAGTAAATCCCGAACCCTCGAAGTCTCTATACAAAAGCAGCATTTCCCCCATTCCTCCTGGAAGCAAATAAACTGAGAAAATCCAAAAATTAAAAATCCAAAGCTGATTACTGAGAAAGAACTCGAGCAAGATTATTGCGCATCGGGGTGTCGTTGTTTGCAATGTCAACAATAATAACAAAAGCGGGCTCTACAATGGGAAGATCCACCGCTGTTTGGGTTCAATGAAAGAGAAGCTATCGATGGGAACAGTTTGGCCCTTTATTAGATATGGCGGCCTTTTTAACTCGCTCAACCGAACGATTTTCAAAATCATGCTGTTTAGTAACGAAATTGTGGCGGCTACCGTTTATCCTCAATTATAGTTTTCAGCTCGGGTGCCTCTGCAATTGCAGTGGATACGGGGTAGTTCGAAAAATAAGGCACGAGACGAGTTTCAACTGTTCAGATGGTGCATAATTACGAAACCCAATTTGAATTGTGGGAATCCGAAAATCTTCAAGTCTAGACTCCAAAGAAAGGATACAGCTCAAAAAATTCATTTGACTGACTAAAATATGAAGTTTTCAATAAATCAGCAAATAAATTAGACTTTATAAACAAATGATTACAAATGATTGAATGAAAACGAATACAAAACGAAAAATATACAAAAACCGTCAAGTTTGTGTTTGAGATAAACAAGTGTGAGATCTCTACCTCCACTATTTTTTGATTGAACTCTTTTAGAAGCTATACAGCTTATGAATGTCTATTGTACTCAAAACCCTACATGATGTAGGGGTTTGTGATCTTTCACCAATACCCAAGAAAAGAAAATTTTACCAAAAACTAACAAATCATTTCAGTGTGAAATAATTGCAGAATCCAAATTAAACAGTAATAAATTAGTAGCCTAGAATTCAATTTTGCACAAAGCTATCTCACTGCCTTTGTCTGGTAACAATCTAGCTATGAAAATTAATGTATTTACACAGATAGTCCATAATAATGGTTTCAACGCAGATACAATCCAGAAGTCCGGGTTTTCCAAAGATTTTTGAGTACTCCTATTTAGATAGATTACTGAAATTCCTAAAAAAACATCGAATNTTTATGTGGGACAATGTGGTCGAAATTTTCAAAAACGATATTCTGAAAGTTCCTTGAGACTAGATAAAAATAAGAAATCTGGAGTTGGAGAAATCTGGAGTTTGAAAGCTTAAGTGTCCGGAGTGGATTAGTGTTTATGTGAGACAATGTGTTCGAAATTTCCAAAAACGGTATGCGGAACATGAAAGGTCCTTCAGACTAGGTAAAAATTATTCGACGTTTTCAAACCATTCCTTGGCATGCAACCACAAGTTCTCGAATCTAAACGATACGGCAATTTTGCACTATGCAAGGAAGGGTTGCAAACTCAATTATTTGGAATCCTTGGAAATTCATAAGCTTAAACATTGCGGGTGCAACCTGTTAAATGATCAAATCTATCTAGTTTACTTACCGGTTTCCAAATTAGCATTTCCTCATTGTCATAAGTAAAGACCATTTAGGTACTCAATTAAGGTAAGTACCTATTATTACCTACAGTGGTGTTATATAAGGGGTAATGTAATCAATCATTTTTAGTTTAATGTATAAATTTGAAAATATTCTTATAGGACGAAACGGCAGTAACGTAATTTACAAATAAAAGTGGTAAAAAACATCATTATGATTTCTTACCACGTAGTAATAGCTACATCCATCAACTTATTGAAAAAAAAGTTGTTTCATCAAGACAACACACCATGTTACAAGTCAATCAAAACAATGACAAAGCTATTCGTATTCGTCAGATTTGGCGCCCAGCGACTACTGGCTGTTCGCAGACTCGTTTTTGGTAAAATTTTTGAAATAATCCTACAAAAAGGCTATACCTCTATTTAGAAGAAAATAATCGCTGAAAGACGGCACCTTTTGAAGAAAAATAAGATGTTCCATCCAAATAATGCACCACATTAGAAATCAATAAAAATGACGGCATAATTGCATGAAATGCAATGCTACCTGTAAGAGCCGATTAGTATGTATGGTGAGTAGTCTTGAAATGACCTCACCATTGAGGGAAATTGGCGTTAGATCGTCCAATTCTCCTCTTCTGGTGAAGGGGATTATCAAAGTTTTGTTGGGGTTGACAGACATTTGCCCCAGGCACCTACTGTGAACAATGTCCATCGTGCTTTGGAGGATATTACAAGCTATCCTTTCCGACGTAGACCTTTCCAAGATGACAAGGTCATCTGCATAAGCTTGCAGATCTACTTTTTTTTTGTCGAGGACATCAAGCAGACTATTCATCAGGAGCGACCATAGAAGGGAGATAGTACCTCACCTTGAGGGTAGCCTTTGGTTTTAGCCTTTTGGATTCAGCCAGTTATGGTTGATTCTATGCCTTTCCTAGCTAGAGATGATCCTATAGATTTAGGTAGTGCATTGTCAAATGTTCCTTCAATATCGAGAAGTACAGCAACCACAATATCCTTGTTGTCAAGGGATAGGGAGATTTTCTCTGGAAGGTTGTTCAATGCTAAATCTGTCGATTTGCCGGTTTGATAAGCATACTGGTGGTTATTCACAGGGGATGCATATAATGCTACCCTCCTGATGTGTCCGTCAAGTATCCTCTCAAGTCCTTTCAACAGGAATGATGTGAGGCTGATTGGTCCTAACGATTTAGGATGTGAGTCTTTCCGACCCACTTCAGGTATATATAACACCCTTGCTGCCATCCAACTGGGTGATATATAGTTCCACGGCAGACTAGCTCTCTATAACTGAAAATAGGTATAATTATTTCTAGTCCGTTTTGACGAAGAGCTGGAAATATACCATTCTCTCCAGGAGAGTTGAAGAGCTGAAACGATTTGATAGCCCATTCAACTGCCGGTGCTGTTATAACCTTCTTGACGACCTCCCAATCGTTCTTTTTTGGGCGTTTAGCACCCTCGAAGATGGGAGGTCTGTTGTTATCAAGAGTCAGATTTCCAGGAAAGTGGTTTTCTATCAAAAGCTTTAACGTTTCTTCACTACAGGTCGTGAATGTTCCATCGGGTCGTTTAAGCGACCCAAATATAGCAGTCGGCTCTCTAGAGAGAATCTTGTGAATTCTTTTAATGCTAGCCTACGAAGTTTTCAGTGTTAATAATGTAAAAGACTTGCAAATGTATTTCTATATATATAAAAGTGTGAACATGTAAAATGTTGAATAATAAATATCGAGATGAAAAATATGAACTTTTAGTATTTCAAAATACTCGAATATACCGATATACAGGTACTAAGTGCACTTAAAATTTAACCGTTCACTGTATACATAAAACTCATCACGTTGCGTTGCGTTGATATCTGAATGTCCGAAGCAAAACAGATTTCCCGAAAACCAATTTTCCGCTGCTTCGCAATGCCGCATATCTCTGGCATTCACTTTCAAACTATTCAGCAAAAACACACGAATTCAAATCCGAATTCCATTTCCTCGAGCAACACGGTAATCACCTTAAACTCACGAGATTTCTCCGGGTAAAGCGATAACTTTCCTCGCCCTTACAAAAATCAGCCATCTTTGATATCAGAGAGTTGAATGAGAGGGTGTTTCCCTAATCTTATACTAATTCACCCTGTTAGGAAGTAAGTCTACACCCTTGAAGATACTTCCCCTATGAACAGGGACGGGTTTGTGGATGGGAAAAATTCGTTCGTTATTACAAAAATTGTTTTGTAAAGTAATCATTAGGTCCGTGTTATGATGTAGAAAAAGAGGTTTCAATAGATTCATTTTACGCCAATTGTTCTTCTCAAACTTTTCTGAAATCAGTGGTGAGTGGAAAATAATGAACGTAATAATACAGTATGGCCAGTAATATGTCCAGTAGTAATACATTATCTGTAGCTTTGTGTTTTTCTGTTGGAAAAGTGATTTAAATAGATTCATTTTCCGACAATCGCCAATTGTACCTGTCGAGCTTTTTTGAAATCAGTAGTTAGCCAACTTTGCTGAAAGTGGAAAATAATGAACGTAATAGTACAGTTTGTCCAGTAGTAATAGTTCCTCTGTAGCCTAGTGTTCTGATGTTGGAAAAGTGGTTTCACTAGATTCATTCTACGCTTATTGTACGGCCAGAAATAATAATTTCTCTGTTGGTCCGTGTTATGATGTGGAGAAAGAGGTTTCAATTGATTCATTTTACGCCAATTGTTCCTGTCAAGCTTCTCTGAAATCAGTAGTGAGCCAACTTCGCTGAAAGTGGAAAATAATGAACGTAATAATACAGTATGTCCAGTAGTAATAATTTCTCTGTAGCTCCGTGTTCTGATATTAAAAAATGGTTTCAATATATTCATTTTACGTCAATCTCTTATTGTACCTGTCCAGCTTTTCTGGAACCAGTAGAAAACCAATTTTGCTGAAAGTGGAGAATAATGAACGTAATAGTACAGTATGGCCAGTAATAATAATTTCTCTGTAGGTCCGTGTTATGATGTGGAGAAAGAGGTGTTGATTCATTTTACTCCAATTGTTCTTGCCAAGCTTTCCTGAAATCAAAACTGCGCCAACTTTGCTAAAAGTGGAAAATAATGAACGTAATAATACAATATGGCTAGTAATATGTCCAATAGTGATAATTTTTCTGTAGCTCCGTGTTCTGATGTTGAGAAACTGGTTTCAATAGATTCATTTTACGCCAATCGCTTATTGTACCTGTCTAGCTTTTCAGAAATCAGTAAGAAGCCAATTTTGTCAAAAGTGGTCTCTGTAGGTCCGTGTTACGATGTGAAAAAAAATCCAATAGATTCATTTTATGCCAACTGTAGTAGTGAGCCAACTTTGCTGTAAGTGGAAACTAATGAACGTAATAATACAGTATGACCAGTAATATGTTCAACTGTAGCACCGTGTTTTGATGTTGGAAAAGTGGTTTAAATAGATTCATGTCACGCCAATTGTACCTGTCAAGTTTTTCTGAAAACAGTAGTGAGCCAACTTCGCTAAAAGTTGAAAATAATGAACGTAATAATACAGTATGGCCAGTAATATGTCCAGTAGTAATAATTTCTCTGTAGCTCCGTGTTTTGATGTTGGAAAAGTGGTTTAAATAGATTCATTTCACGTCAATTGTACCTGTCAAGTTTTTCTGAAAACAGTAGTGAGCCAACTTCATTGGTTAAAAGTTGAAAATAATGAACGTAATAGTACAGTATGGCCAGTAATGATAATTTCTCTGTAGGACTAAGTTATGGTGTGGAAAAAGAGGTTTCAATAGATTTGTTTCACGCCAATTGTACCTGTCAAGCTCTTCTAAAATCAGTAGTGAGCCAACTTCGCTAAAAGTGGAAAATAATGAACGTAATAGTACAGTATGGCCAGTAATAATAATTTCTCTGTAGTTCCGTGTTATGATGTGGAAAAAGAGATTCCAATAGATTCATTTTATGCCAACTGTACCTGTCAGGCTTTTCTGAAATCAGTAATGAACCAACTTTTCTAAAAGTAGAAAATAATGAACGTAATACTACAGTATGACCAGTAATAATTTCCTTGTAGGTCCGTGTTCTGCTATTGAAAAAGTTGTATGGATAGATTCATTTAACGGCTGTTGTACCTGTCGAACTTTTCTGAAATGAAAGTGAGAAATAATGAACGTAATAGTGAAGTATGCCCAATAATAATTATTTCACCGTCCGTCTCTGCCCAACTCGGCATTTAGTAACGGATTTCGAACACACATGATATTATAAAATTAATAATCCTTGCTTGTTGCGGTGGCTTTTTCAAGCAGGCATTATAATGAAAGGCGCAAAACGCGTAGTGAGCGCAACCCAACGCTGCCGGGATTCATAAAAATAATTAACGAAAAGATAAAAGAGAGAAATAATAAAGCAGAGGCCTTTGAAAAAACGCTAGTCACGCGAAAATCTACTAAACATGTTCAGATGAACAAATTACATTAGCCGCTCGGATAATCCCGCCCATTTCCCATTAACGAAAAAGCTTTTTTAAAAAGTTTATATTGAGATTGCGATTCTCGCTCAACCTGATCCTGGAGTGGGAGAGGAGGGGGAGTCGCGTCAAGTGAGCCGGTCGGTGGTTGTTTGTCGACCGATGGGATATCAGTTAGTGGTGCGGAGAGAATCAGGAATCGTTACAGTTATTTGGATGCATTTGTAGGATTATCTAAGACATGAAAAGTGTGTTAATTGAGTACTTTTTACTCATGAAATAAAGACCCTAATTTATGAACCCCTCAGTTTCCGACTTCAATCCACTCGACCTGAGAAAAGCAAACGTCAGGCGCTTTGATAAGCTAAAGTCTCCAATGTTATTGAAGAAGACCCAATGCATTAGCTTATTATTGTGTTTCCGCAGAAGTAAGGTAATCTCTGCGACTTTTATCTGAGCTTTTTGCTGAACGGGTTCCAACTCGGTGACAGAGTTGTGGTTTCCTCGTTCAGTGTCGAAAACTATACCGAGTTCATCAGCTACTCGGGCAGCTGCCCTAAAAAAAAATGCTCGAATTCCTGCTCTCATGGTCACAGACCATGCAGAGAAGGGAATCCGAACTCCTGACGACTTTACAGGCTGTATCCAATATCATTTTGCCATTTAGACACTCCATACTCAAAAGTTCACGGCCTCCCTGTTGTCGGGGGAAGTACAACTGTGGAACGGATGATTTGGGATGCAAACTTCTATAGAGATACATCATTTTTCGGGTATTTACGTCGAGTTGATACAGCTCCTCCTGAGTCCACTTCACTACTCTAAACGAGTAGAGTAAGATTGGAACGGCAAGCCTATTTGTTGCAGCAACTTTGTTCTTTGCTGACAGTTCCGATGACCAGATCTGTCGAAGTTTGTGCTGATACTTGCCGCGAAGAGAGTTTTCCACTGCTGTTACCTCTTGTGAGTGGCGTTGTTCCACCCCGAGGTGAATATATGTCTCTCCGGCATCCAGATAGTGTAGGATGCTTCCATCTACGAGCTGCACATCCTCTCCGTAGTCCCTCGCATCGTCCTCTATTGAGATGGACCATTGCACATTTGTCTATCCTGAATTTCATAACGATAGCATGCGTGTACCCTTCCACCACCCTCAAGGACTGAAAGAGATCCTTCTCTCCAGAGGCATAAAGTTTAAGATAATCCATATAAAACAAATGGGTGACCTTGTGCCTCCGGTTTCCGTGGGTGCCACAGTTAAACCCTCGAGTATTTCTTAGCGCAACGGATAATGGCAATAGTGAGATGCAGAAAAGAAGGGGACTGAGGGAATCACCCTGAAATACACTCCTTCTGAAAGTGACACACCCTGTTTGGACTCTTGCTTGACCAGATGTTATGGTGAAGCGAGTTCGCCAGAGTGGTATCAGTTGTTTAATGCATCTCACTATTTTGTCGGGTACCGCAAGGCATCTGAGGAAATGTAAGATGAGCTCATGCGAAATTGTATCAAATGCCTTACGGTAATCGATCCAGGCCATAGAGAGGTTACGCTTATATTGTACGCTTATATGTTCTTTTCACATCCAGCGACTCCTCTCTTCGACCCTCTCCGCTCATATATCCGTTCGAACACTCGGTCAACTACGGTGAGTATTTGTGTGCATAAGATGCTTGTAAACAACTTATAACACGAATTCAAGCATGTAATTCTTAGAAATCGGCAAATCTCCGGCTGCTCTCCGTCCATCCATGAGTTGAAAACTCTGGCCAGATGGCGGTGGGTGCTTGGTAGTTTTTTCCACCAATAAGTGTTCAGCCCACCTGGGCCTGGAGCAGCAAAGTTCTTGGAGCCCACAAAGGCTCTTCGAACGTCATTCGGGGTTATCGGTTGCAAAGTTCATTGAGCTCAGGCTGTCGAAGCTCTCTGTTGAAAGCTTCGAACTGCGCTAGGGCTGGAGGGTCTAAGTTGGGTGGGTGCGGCTGTTCATAGATATCCTTCCAGAAAGATACCACCTGATCAGCGGTGGGCGGACTATCCACAACACGTGGAGGCTCTTGGAATAAGCGAGAAGGTTTCTCGCGGAACCTAAGGTTTTCCGCGATACTTCTCGCTCGCCTCACTAGTGACTTCTTAGCAGCCACTAGCATTCGTATCCTATCAAGGCAGTGCTATTTGGTGGTCAGCAGCATACCTTGATTCAAAGTGTGATGGACACGTCGTAGTTTGGCGGCCTGTTGACCGCCCTGTAATCCATCACACATTGGATACGAGACGCGTGTAGGAAGACATATTATTATTATTATTATCATTATCATTATTATAAGTTTGTTGGCGGTTGAAATAGACACTAATATGTCTTGGTACAATCATGTCGCTGCGATTGCAAAGGCTGCTTCTCAAAAGCTTGAAACACTGTTAAGAACCAGAAAATTGTACACACCCCAGCAACTTTTGATGCTTTATAAAGCTCAGATCAGACTTTCTTTGAAGTATTGTTTCCATGTATGAAGCTCCGCCCCTTTGATAGTCTAGTAGTTTGGGAATTTTTCTCTCTTCTGTAGAGATTTTCACGGGAAGTGTTCAAGTGACTTGACACATTTGATTCCACCAAGAGCGATACATAGCAGAACCAAAAACGAACTTTTTTCCATAAAATTCTTGTCCGACTTTAATATTTCGCTTCGTTCAAAAGATAAAGATGGGAAAGTAACTATTTACTTTCGCACTGTATAACTTTATAACAAAAACAATAACAANTTTTTTTATAAACATGGTATTGAAAAATTGGAAAAGCGTTGGAACCATTGTATCACCCTAAAAGGAGATTATGTTGATGAATAAAAAAAATTTTGTAAAAAAAATGTTGTTTTCATTGTTAGTCTCGGGACTTATTGATCCATGTTAAAAGTGTGAACATGTAAAATGTTGAATAATAAATATCGAGATAAAAAATATGAACTTTTAGGATATCAAAATGCTCGAATATACCGATATACAGGTACTAAGTGTACTTAGGATAATATTATGAATATCTAACATTACTTTCAATTTTCAATTATTGACCGTATGTAATGACAAGGCGATTGTTTTATGAATAGTTTTGAATCGTTTCTGAATCTGAATGCAGACGTTTCGTTTTGCAGTGTTTCGGGAATACTTTTGGTGCTAAATATTGATTGCATTTTTGGCCTATGATTTCTAAGCGAAAGATACTAAACAATCATCTGTTTGTTTCGTAGTATAGGTATGAGAAGGTTTGATATGTTTGGTCTTATCGAAGAACTGAGTTGTAGCGGTGTGGTTGAAGATTATTTGTCTGATATCAAAAATCTCGAACTCTTCATAGAGTATCTGCTGTTTTTAAAAAGTATCATTCTTAGGAATCGTTTTTGCGTTACTTCTAGTGACTTTGAATAAGCTTCAGAAACCCCTCCCCATCCGACTGTTTCATATTTTAGGTGTGATTGTATCAAACTTTGGTAAAGAATTTTGAGCCGTCTGATTTCAAATATGTCTGTAATATGTAATATTGTAACATTATGTGATGTATTGAACGAAAATCAACTAACAGCGCTTTCATTTACCCGTCACAAATTCTGATATTAGTTATTGAACAGTCCATTAAAGTTTGGTAAACAACCAGTGATGTAGAGGAAATACAATATTTTCAGAAATAAATGAAGCAAAGCAGGGAAATACAAGTTCGTTCCTATAAAATGAAAAAATGTGTTAATTCGGTTAACAACAAAAATTTTGAGGAGTGATCAGGATCGGATCGGAACTTTTTTAACATACACCTTCATAAAGGGACCGTCCTAAATGGAAACCAAACAACTGCTACAGCAAAGCAGGGATCAAATCAGGACTACTTACTGGATGCTGTCCATCAAGAATACACCTGAACAAAATAGGCAATGCAACAAAAGTACAGAGACAGCTCGTCATATTTCATGCAAACAATTTATCGACAACCCAAATTATATCCAGGAGAATATGACATACGTCTAGTAAGAAACCTGTAGAGACCGTCCGTCTCTGTCTGGTGTGAGAGAAATGGTTCCAATAAATTAATTTCACGCCAATCGTAACTGTTGAGTTTTTCTGAAATTATTAGTGACGTAATAGTGAAGTATGTATGATATACAGGGCGTTTCAACGAAAACTTCACCTGCGGTCAGCAACTACCTCCCCAATTTTTTTCAATGGCATGGGGGGTCGAGTGATATATCATTTGAAAGGTATATTGTACCTCTGTAAGTTTTTTCAAAACTGATTCATTCGTTATCGAAAAATTAAATGTTGAAGGTTTTATTCAAGAAAAAAGAGAAAATTTGCTGTTGTTCATTTTAATGAGGAAATAAACAACAAATGATATCAGTGGAAACAAAATCAACGGATAAATTATTCGAAATGAACTCCACCTTGTTCCATACTATAATACAGTCTACTCTCGAAAGCGTTCCCTACATTACTGAAGATGTCCGGAGTCAGAAATCGGCATTCCCGAACAATTCTCTATCGTAGGTCTCCTTAATTTTTAGGCTTAGCAGAGTACACTTTTGACTGCAGGTTTCCCCACAGAAAGGNTAGTAGAGCGACTGGTCTGTAGTTATTGGGAAGATTTTTCTTGCCCTTTTGTGGAATAGACTGTACACGAGCAATCTTCCAACAAGAAGGAAAACTACTTTCTTGTAAGACAGATTGAAAAGTCTGCAAAATACTGGTGCGAGTTCATTTGCGCACTTTTTCCTACTATGACGCGCACTTCATCAGGGCCAGACGCCTTGTTAATATTGAGATGTTTCAAAATTTGCTGAAAGAGGAATGAAATTAACCTAATAGTAAAGTATACCGAATAACTATAATTTCTCTGTTCTGATATAGAAAAAATGGTGTCAATAGATTCATTTCATGCCAATTGTACCTATCAAGCTTTTCTGAAATCAGTAGTGAGCCAACTTTGCTAAATATGGAAAATAATGAACGTAATAGTACAGTATGGCCAGTAATATGTCCAGTAGTAATGATTTCTCTGTAGCTCCGTGTTCTGATGTTGGAAAAGTGATGTGAATAGATTCATTTTACGCCAATTGTACCTGTCAAGCTTTTCTGAAATCAGCAGGGAGCCAATTTTGCTGAAAGTGGAAAATAATGAACGTAATACAGTATGATCAGTAATAATAATTTCTCTGTAGGTCCGTGTTATGATGTAGAAAAAGAGGTTTCAACAGATTCATTATACGCCAATTGTTCTTCTCAAACTTTTCTGAAATCAGTAGTAAGTCAACTTTGCTAAAAGTGGAAAATAATGAACGTAATAATACAGTATGGCCAGTTATATGTCCAGTAGTAATACTTTCTCCGTAGCTTCATGTTTTTTTGTTGGAAAAGTGGTTTAAATAGATTCATTTCCCGACAATCGCCAATTGTACCTGTCGAGCTTTTCTGAATTCATTAGTTAGCCAACTTTGCTGAAAGTGGAAAATAATGAACGTAATAGTACAGTTTGTCCAGTAGTAATAATTTCTCTGTAGCCTAGTTTTCTGATGTTGGAAAAGTGGTTTCACTAGATTCATTCTACGCTTATTGTTCCTGTCAAGCTTTTCTGAAATCAGTAGTGAGCCAACTTTGCTAAAAGTGGGAAATAATGAACGTAACAGTACAGTATGGCCGGTACTGATAATTTCTCTGTAGGTCTGAGTTATGATGTGGAGAAAGAGATTCCAATAGATTCATTTTACGCCAATTGTTCCTGTCAAGCTTTTCTGAAATCAGTAGTGGGCCAACTTTGCTAAAAGTGGAAAATAATGAACGTAATAATACAGTATGACCAGTAATATGTCCAGTAGTAATAATTTCTCTGTAGCTCCGTGTTCTGATGTTGAGAAACTGGTTTCAATAGATTCATTTTACGCCAATCGCTTATTGTATCTGTCTAGCTTTTCAGAAATCAGTAAGAAGCCAATTTTGTCAAAAGTGGTCTCTGTAGGTCCGTGTTACGATGTGAAAAAAAATCCAATAGATTCATTTTATGCCAACTGTAGTAGTGAGCCAACTTTGCTGTAAGTGGAAACTAATGAACGTAATAATACAGTATGGCCAGTAATATGTTCAACTGTAGCACCGTGTTTTGATGTTGGAAAAGTGGTTTAAATAGATTCATTTCACGTCAATTGTACCTGTCAAGTTTTTCTGAAAACAGTAGTGAGCCAACTTCGTTAAAAGTTGAAAATAATGAACGTTATAGTACAGTATGGCCAGTAATGATAATTTCTCTGTAGGACCAAGTTATGGTGTGGAAAAAGAGGTTTCAATAGATTTGTTTCACGCCAATTGTACCTGTCAAGCTCTTCTGAAATCAGTAGTGAGCCAACTTCGCTAAAAGTGGAAAATAATGAACGTAATAGTACAGTATGGCCAGTAATAATAATTTCTCTGTAGGTCCGTGTTATGATGTGGAGAAAGAGGTGTTGATTCATTTTACTCCAATTGTTCTTGCCAAGCTTTCCTGAAATCAAAACTGCGCCAACTTTGCTAAAAGTGGAAAATAATGAACGTAATAATACANACCCAAATTATATCCAGAAGAATATGACATACGTCTGGTAAGAAACCTGTAGAGACCGTCCGTCTCTGTCTGGTGTGAGAGAAATGGTTCCAATAAATTAATTTCACGCCAATCGTAACTGTTGAGTTTTTCTGAAATTATTAGTGACGTAATAGTGAAGTATGTATGATATACAGGGCGTTTCAACGAAAACTTCACCTGCGGTCAGCAACTACCTCCCCAATTTTTTTCAATGGCATGGGGGGTCGAGTGATATATCATTTGAAAGGTATATTGTACCTCTGTAAGTTTTTTCAAAACTGATTCATTCGTTATCGAAAAATTAAATGTTGAAGGTTTTATTCAAGAAAAAAGAGAAAATTTGCTGTTGTTCATTTTAATGAGGAAATAAACAACAAATGATATCAGTGGAAACAAAATCAACGGATAAATTATTCGAAATGAACTCCACCTTGTTCCATACTATAATACAGTCTACTCTCGAAAGCGTTCCCTACATTACTGAAGATGTCCGGAGTCAGAAATCGGCATTCCCGAACAATTCTCTATCGTAGGTCTCCTTAATTTTTAGGCTTAGCAGAGTACACTTTTGACTGCAGGTTTCCCCACAGAAAGGAGTCCATCGGTGTGAGATCAGGTGATCTAGCTGGCCACTCCACTGGACCCCTTTTGCCTATCAATGCCAGTAATATGGCATTAGAAAACGTTCGTCCAAAAATTGACTCGTCCGAACATCAAAATTTAGGGGTGCACGATCCTGCTGGAATGTTATTTCATTTCTTACTGAATTGTCATCATTTTCTAAAATTTGTATAATCATAGGATCTACACAGTCTTATGATAGATTTAAGTATGTGTATCCATTTAGATTACCGTCAGTGAAGACTGGTCCAACAATATGATTACCAAGAATTTCGGCCCAGATATTCGAGTTTTGTGGAGTTTGTGAATGTGTTTCTATCACCAAATGAGGATTCATATCGCTCCAATAACGACTATTATGTCTATTCACTTCACCATTCAACATGAGAAAACTTTTGTTTGAAAAGCATGTATTGCATAATAGGTTTGGGTTATTGGTCAATTTCTCGCTGAACACCTCACAAAACTGAAGTTGACGATTAGAATTATCTTCGTTTCATTCCATAACTAGCCTTATCTTGAAAGGATGGAATTTGTAGGCTTTCAAAATCCGGAAAACACGAAAATCTCCAACCTTTTTTCGACGTTCCAGGCTATCAAGGTTGCACGTAATGTTCGTGTCTCCAATCAGACGGATGGCTATTTTTTTGATGGAATCCAGCAACTTCAGGGTATATTTGGGGGCAGAGCTCCATACATGAGACCAAATACTCCAAAGAAGGTTTGATTTGAACTTTATGAAGCATCAAATTTCAATTCCAGTGACATGATTGTGCCAAGACTTATTGGTCTCCATTTTATACCCCAACAAACGTATCGAAGCAGCAAGCGGAATTGTTTGACCTGACATTATTATATTCGGTTCGGAAACATTTATCTTCTTAGATAAAACCGGTGCCTGGGTTTTTGTGGCATTGAATTGAACCTGTTACTTTCTACCCAATTCAAAATCACTTCTATGTAGATCCTCATTAGGATATGCAACCTCCTGCTGCCGGTGAAGATGTGTCTTCGTAGTCGATATTCTGGAATCCAAATGAAATGACGAGACAAGTGTGCTGTCGTGAGCAAAACAGTACATTTGATTCTTGTTTGTTTTCCAATAAGTCGATGATATACAATAAAAAGAGGTTTGGAGGAAATATGGATCCCAGGAAGCTAAAGAACCATAAAGAGAAATGATCCGACATGACATAGCATCGAAATTTGGCCAGCAAACCCTCATGCCACACATGGTCAAAGGCCTTAGAAATATTAGGGTCAACAGCTTTTGACTCTCTATGTTTCTCGATTGCGGTATTTCAAATATGGGAGACATACGCCTATTGATCTTCATTTCCGAAAGCCATATTGATGATTGATCAAGATGTTGAAGGCTTCCAAATATTTGAGGATATGGTGGTTTACGACTTCCTCCATGATTTTTGATATCACTGATAGTAGAGCGACTGGTCTGTAGTTATTGGGAAGATTTTTCTTGCCCTTTTGTGGAATAGACTGTACACGAGCAATCTTCCAACAAGAAGGAAAACTACTTTCTTTATTGTTAGTATATAGGCCAGGCCGTCCTTCCACGGGTCTGTTCTATCTTGGGAAAGGGAAGAAGTCGAGGGGGCAAATCTGGTGAATGAGGTGGCTGAGGCATCACAACGGTGTTGTTTTTGCAATGACGAGTGAGCAGGTGCATTATGGTGATGCCAAAGCCATGTAATACCGGACCTTCAAGCAAATCTGGATTGCCATTGTCGTCATTCAACAATACTTGAGCGACAATCATGCGACGTTTTTTTTGTCAAAATCCAGCACACACGATTCATGCACAAAATTTACGAAAAAAGTGCATGCCAACCGATATGCCGCCATCCTCGCAACTTTTCCAATGATGATTCGAAGATTCTCCATAACAATTTTTTTAATATTTTCATATATTGTTGAAGTAACCTCCAAGAGAGTGTTGAGATTCTTATGGAAACTCACTTACCAGGTTCTGTCTTTCCTGGAACGACGAACTAAATGAAAGTACCAACAACACCCTCACAATACGACCACCAATCTGCTGGTGCAGTAATTGACAAAGACAAGATAAGATTGACCATATCGGGCTTTTCCCCCTTCGAGTGGGGACTGGCATTCTTATGCCGCACCTGGTTAGAATATTCAGGGCTCTTTCAGCTCTGAGGTATATTCCCAGTAAGTGGAGAGAAGTCCGGGTAGTATTTATACCCAAACCAGGTAGGATGGACTACACCCTACCAAAAGCATTCCGACCAATTAGTCTCACATCGTTTTTCTTAAAAACCATGGAGAGGCTATGTGAGCGGTGCATAAGTGATGAAGTACTTGTTCACAACCCACTTCATCCAAATCAGCATGCATATACTCTACTGATTCGGCCCTTCACCATGTGGTTGGCAAAATCGAGAGGATACTCAAGATGCTCTATAGTGGAGCATTGAGTATCTATGTAGAAGACATCACAATGAGAGGATTGGTCATGAGGGGATCCACATGGAGGGGTCTCATCACAACTTCTCTGGAACATAGTTCTGGACACCCTGATTATTCCCCTTAACAAAAATGGATTCTACACAATTGCATATGCAGATGACATGGTTATCTAGCAGACCGGAAATTAATTTTAGGAGTTGCGTTTTCCACTCCTATACAAATTTCATGTACCACCTTCAAGGGGCTGTATCTTAACAATGGATGCTCCAATGAAATTCCTTTATATGAAAGATCCTATCTTTTTTTCGATGAGGAATCACCTCCTCAAATGTTTTACACTCATTCAGTTACACCCTGTATACAAACGGCTCAAAAACCAAAGGAGGCGCAGGATGTTGAGTGTACTACAGATCAGTAGGCTTGAGGATTGAGTGGTGAATGGGAAAAATACCAGCGTGGTCTAAACAGAACTGGCTGATATCTCAATCGCCACAAAAGAAATACCCAGGAAAGAAATTTCTGACATAAACATAACAATTTGCACTGACAGCAGACAGACAACATAAAACAGAACTGGCTGATATCTCAATCGCCACAAAAGAAATACCCAGGAAAGAAATTTCTGACATAAACATAACAATTTGCACTGACCTTGAACAGACAACGTGTAACCTTAGGGCTAGTACTAGAGTGTCACCAAGATTTAGCCAAAGCCTCGGAAGATGATAATTATTATCCTGAGGTAATTATCCTGAGGGGGGTTAAAGGGCACGACAGGAATAAAGGTAATCGCATTGCCGACTCTTCAGCCAAGGAAGCGGCTGGACTGAGAATTTTAGGACCCAGTGGCACCCACGGCCTGATGACTTCAACAATTGGAGATGGGATGGAATCAAAAGATGCAATCTTGCCTCAATCTGAGCGACCCTGGGAAGCTGGCGCCGAAGAAATATCTTGCGATGGCCAGGAAAAATCTACACTTAATATTAAGATTTCTGGCTGGCCACTGCTATCTAAGGAAACACCTCCATAATATGGGACTGGTGAACACACCTCTATGCAGATACAGATACACAGAGGTTGTTGAAGTTCCAGGACGTCCAGGGCGAGCTTCTGTGAAAAGCTTTTACCACTTATAAACATTATTCTATCTCAGAGTTTATATCACTGAACATGTGACTATGTACATGAGTTCGACATGAAAAAAATCGCTTATCGAATGTATGTTGTCCGCGAAATTTTAACATTCACCTTATTTTTTTAACAGCCTCGTACAAACGTTGGAAAATTTTATAGAACTGACCGATAATTGATGAAAATACAGTATAACGTATTCAAAAAACACACTTTCAATGTGGATTTACATGCTGTGTCATCTATATTTCCCACTACTGTTAACTGGCATCATTGTCAAAGGCAAAGATGGAGGCAAATGATGGCTGTGAATAGGAATTCGATGAGACATTTTGATGACAAATTGTTTCGTTTGATAATTTGAATAATTATGAATTATGCAAGGTATTAATGGTAGCGATAGGAAAATAGGAATGCTTACAGTTCGTTAAATGTAGTGCTTCAGTCAGTTGCTGTTTGAAATATTAATATATAAGGGAGTTACAGTGGAAGTTCAGTGTATCATTTCTAATTGAAGTTCACATTTCCGAAAGTTGAATGGTACCGGCTATCAGAAAACGGGCCTTATCTATGAGAGCCCGAGACTTTCCCGGAAATGAAAACTCATTACATTTCAAATCTCATTATAATGAGATGAAAACTCATTCTTTGTACGCTTTTTTGATTCTCATGTGAATTTTTTTAAATTGAGTTTTCGATATCTAATACGGAATTGGCGCAGTCGGTGGGATCCTCGTGATCGTGAAAAATACCATTTATATTGTGCCAGAAATCATTTCCGTTACATACGTTGCTTTGAGTAAATTTCATCCAAGGTTGTTATATTATTATTACTTTCTAACTGTGGTACCCGGCTTTGCTCAAAGAGTGCATTTTAGACTTTTCTATTATATTTCACAATGACCAAGGATGTTCCACACTATCCCCGAATATACTATACATGCTTTCGAATGTACTGGAATATTCTAGACTTGAGAATTCTAAAGGACGAAACTGACCCACAACGTGTCCCACAAAGACACATGTTTCAAGTAAAAACAAGAACTTTCTTCAAGGATGAGAGATAAAAAGCTATCATATCCTGTAACTCCCTTGATTGTTCTGGAATTATCTGTGGTGGTCCGTCATTTTCTCTATCATTCGAAACGTTTTCCAAAGTTTAGGCGAAACTTCGCTTTTGAATCATAGTATTGATCATGTAATCAAAATCTTTGAACAAATCGAGTCAGGACCACGGTTCATAACATTCCCTGAAAAACATCGAGGATTGCGGTAAATTCCACGGACTAAACCAAGTTCGCGTGTCCAAGTTAGGAAATTAAAGTCTAATCTAATTAACGCTTTATTGGAGTGGCCTTTTGTCTTTCAGATAGATTATCATCATATTTCAAAGGTCCAGTAATTGAGTGGTTGTTTTAATCCACTCACCGTTCGATCGTAAACATATTCCACAGTCCATTCATAGTTGCTTCAAGCATTAATTTGATGGAGAACATGAAATGATTGATGTCTCTTATCTTCAACATATTTTCCATATCGTTTCAGATATTAAAGATATTCCCTGGTGTGGAGGAATGTATCAATTACCACGGGTATTTTTATTTTCGAAGAGTATAATGTAATTATGACATTTTCTCATTCAACATTGTGTAATTTCATTATTTATCTCTCAGGTAACTACTATTATTGGTGAATATTCGGAGAAGGGAGGTTTCAGCTTTTTACTTCTCCATCTTCATACAAAAAATGACGACGACTTTCAAACGAAGAAAAAAAGCAATTCATTTCGAAATAAACTGTATACAAAGATATGTAGTAGTAGTAGTAGTAGTAGTAGTAGAGAATGGGTTTGTTGCTGAAGGGCTGTGGTGTTTCGAGTCGAAGAAAACTGGAGATTATCACGAAGAAATGAACGGTGAATCTTTCGAACAGTGGTTTTCCAAAGTTCTACCCCATCTGGAGGATAATGCTGTGATTGTAATGGACAATGCAAATTATCATTCGCGACGGTTAGAGAAGATTCCGACGTCTTCAAAGAAGGTTGAAATCCAAAATTGGCTGCGATCAAATAATATTAGCTTTGAAGACCCAATGCTAAGAGTACAGCTACTAAAAATTGTCAAGGAGAGCAAGCTTGAATACCAAAAATATATAGTCGATGAGATGGCAGCAGGCCAAAACAAAATTGTCCTTCGCCTGCCTTCATACCACTGCGAGCTCAATCCCATCGGTTAATATGGGTATATGAGAAGAATTTTGTAGCTCAGCATAACACCACGTTCAAATTTGCAGATCTCAAAGTGTGTTCGGCATGTGATATCGGAAGTCGAGACAAAGATGTGGAAGCTTGATAACACAATAGAGGCACAAATCAAGTCACTGATAATTCAGATTGGTGAGCATGACACTACTGATGAAGAGACAAATTCATCCAGTTCAATGATTTTGATTAATATTCCTTTTGATTTTACATGAAATAAAACTTATCAACAAAGAAATAATTACGTTTCTTTTCATATACTGCTTGAGTGCGCTGTGAAAAGTCCAATGAAAATCTTTTTATATCACACATTATATCTGCATTTTTCCCGTTAAACTGCAAAACTTGTGCATTTCACTCGTTATTATAAAAAGTTTTCATAAGTATGACATAGCATTTGCGATCAACAAGATGTTCTGAATACGACCCTGGCCAATTCTTGGGATTTTCAATATCACATGCGTAGGGCATGTCAATGTTTACATCCACTCTATCTTGGATTTGAATTCGCTTTACATACTTATAAATCTTTCATCAGACCAGTCCTAGACTACAAAGCGATGATATACTGTACGCTTCCCCCGATACTATCCCACCGTATCCTAACTACCGAGAGAAAAATCCTACGCAACATCCACAACCTCTCTTACCGTTACCTATCTCAAAACTTATATAAAACACTACACCAATCGACCTACCATTTCAGGAACTTCAGGAACACCAATGCCATCAACTCGCTGACCACACCGTGGACTCCTCGTGGAGGACCCAGAAGAATTCCTAGGAAGAAGTTCCCGTTTTCCTCAGCCAGACTCTCCTGGGAACAATGAAAGATCCGCCGGAGCAGATCCAGGATATCCTAGAGGAATGACCCCTTGGAACCAGATAGCGGACAGCTGCGTCCTGGAAGGAGCTGAAATCTGAAGCCATGACCCCCGGCGTTACAACCGTATCCTAAAAACCCCAACGACCACTGCAACTGACCCGGACCACTCTAACGGAACAACGGAAAGACTAAAAACAAGAGGAACACATGACAGTAAAACAACACTACACTAGACATCATTGCACAAGACACCACACATACAACCCACTAACCCTGAGACGCATAAGCTTTTAGCAGGGCCCCACACACAACACACTCACAATATTATGTAATTATTCTTAAAAGCTGATAAACATTTCTGACTTGACTTGCCCCAAAATAGGCCTCAGTTCCTATGAAAAACTCTTCATCAGCGCTGATTTTCTTTTCCAGGGAGCATTTATTGGAGGTCTGAGAACAGAAAAAATTCACTGGGGACCAGATCTGGTGAATACGGTGGATGCGGAAGCAATTCGCAGCCCAATTCATGCCATTTTGCCATTGTTTTCATTGATTTATGACACGGTGTATTGTCTAAATGAAACAGCACTTTCGCATACACAAATATTCATGCACGATACGTCCAACACAATCCTTTGATATCCTTCGAGCTTCAGTTATCTCGATCAACTTCTCTTTGCGGTCGCCCAAAATTATTTTGTGGATTTTTCCGTCAGTAACGCCCTTTTTGAGGCGACCACTGGGTGCATTGTTCTCGGTGATCATTTCTCCTCGTTTAAACTCATCAAACCACTTCACAACGGTCTATACAGGGTGTCCCATATGAAACTTCGCGGGCAAATATCAAAAAAATTTAAAAGAATATCCATATTTCGTGAAAGCAGTGCATATTTCATGCATCAGATGGGCTGACACAGATGGCGCTACTAGTATCAAATCCATATGATTTTTATTAGTCAACTTAATCTTCAAAAGACACGTGTATAAAATTTCATAGCAGTCGGAATATTAGTTTGTGGGATAGAATCTTTTGAGTGAAGCAACTTCTATTAGTTTGAAGAAAATGAATGAAAAGGAATTCTTCTTGATCAAAAATACTGTTGGAGCCGAGGCTTGACTCAGTAAACATTATACAGGGTGTCCCATATAAAACTCCACGGGCTAATATCTAAAAAAGTAAAAAAAAATGTCCGTATTTGGTGAAAGCAGATAATTTTGGTGTCAAAGGGTCCTCTTATTTACGTAGAGATCCAGCACTAGGCGTCATCTGTTAGGGCGTCGCGACACCGACGCCCTAACGGCGTAGTAACCCAGTATTTTCAATTGGTTTTTGAATTCTGCATTGAATTCTGAATTCAGCCATATAGCACACTTGTAGTTTTCCTTGAATACTGATGAAAAAAGGTAATTTTATTGCGTATTATAAAGAGGTCCATGAATAAGTCAAAATGAATGCAATAATACGAGTTTAATAAAATGAATCCATCAGTTATGATTTCATTGTCTGTTAAATTTTGACTAGTTGTGTATTTCTTTACAAATCAAAATACATGTTTCAAATTATCAAAAAATATATTACTTTGACCATAACTCGACCAACATGATGATAACGAAATCAATTAGTGATAACAAGAATCATTTTAGTACGTGTTAGAACTGTCTTTCTTCATGTAGAATACACATATTGCATCTTTTCAGTGATTCCCGATTCGTGACAGCTAAAAGCGTCTCTCGCGTTATGGAAGCACAAACATTTGTGATACTATTTTTCAAATCCTCTACATTTTGTGGACGTCGCATATAAACTAAGTCTTTGATATATCCCCACAAAAAATCTAGTGGAGTAATATCTGGACTTTGAGCTCGCCATGGTATTGGACCCTTATTTCCAATCCATTTTTCATCAAAAGTATCATCCAAATATTGGGTAACTATTCTATTATTATGTGGAGGTGCCACATCTTGTTGAAAACACATATTCAGTCGAGTTTGTATCGGTAAATTCTCCCGAGAGATTCAGCAACACATGTTGTAGAAAAACTAAGTACCTCCCCCCATTGAGAATTCACTCGAAAAAATGAGGTCCTTTCAAATAACCATCAATGATTCCGCACCAAACATTAACCCCCCACACAGACTAAAATCTCGTTTCTTGCACCCAATGAGGGTTCACGCCAGACCAATAGTGACAATTATGTTTGTTTATTATACCGTTATAGAAACGGCGTTCATCACGCCATAATATTTTTTTCGGAAACTGATCATCATCATGAATAGGGGTGGACAACCATGCAATGAAGTTCAATCTTCTATCAGCATCTCCTGAATATGAGAATATATTTCAGTTATTGAAAATGGAACATGAAGATTATTACCTGGATGTAGTCCTAGAACCAAAAATGTATTTTTGTATGGATGGAATTTGTTTTTTGACAAAATACGTCATATTGACGATTTCGAAATGTCACAATTCATTGCTACTTGTCTGGTGGAACTATGTGGTTCCAATAACATTTGACCTAGCACTGCAACACTGTGATTTTCATCAGTAGCCGTTTTTTTTTTCTCGCTTCCCGTTCATTAAAACATTAATTTCGTACCAAAGATTTGGCTAAGCCAACGAATGTTTTGTCTGACGGTAATTTTCTGTCAGGACACCGATCAGCATATATTCTCACTGCTTCTTTTGAATTCCTTCTTGCTTTGACATAATTCCATATCATATCCAACTTTTCTGCATTTGAAAATTGAACCATTTTTCAATTTCACGAAAAACTAACACAAAACTGAATACACTTTCGTCAAATCTGACAGGTCTTCTGACAGATCGATGAATACATTATTGCATTTATTATGACCTATTCATGGCTCTCTTTATAATTCATAATGAAATTGTCTTTTTTCATCAGTATTCAAGAAAAACTACAAGTTTGCTATATGGCTGAGTTCAAAATTTAATGCAGAATTCAAAAATCAATTGAAAATACTGGGTTACTACGCCGTTAGGGCGTCGGTGTCGAGAAGCCCTAACGGATGACGCCTAGTGCTGGATCTCTACGTAGATAAGAGGACCCTTTGACACCAAAATTATGTGCTTTCACGAAATACGGACATTCTTTTTCATTTTTTAGATATTAGCCCGCGGAGTTTTATATGGGACACCCTGTATAATGTTCACTGAGCCAAGCCTCGGCTACAACAGTATTTTTTGATCAAGAAGAATTCCTTTTTATTCATTTTCTTCAAACTAATAGAAGTTGCTTCACTCAAAATATTCTATCCCACAAACTAATATTCCGAAGGCTATGAAATTTCATACACGTGTCCTTTGAAGATTAGATTGACTAAAGATCATATGGATTTGTTACAAGTAGCGCTATCTGTGTCATAGCTTACGAAATTTTCAGCCCGACAATCTTCTTCCAACCGTAAAAATATTAATTTCCACGATTTTTCCATCATCGCGTTTGCCTCTAGATATCACTAAGAAATTTCACACCGTCAAGAAGGCGAGGCACGGATAACGAAATAACAAATGACAAACTTTTGATACGTATTTACATAAAACAAATGGCAGCGCTCGTCCATACGAAAAGTTGGCTAATATTTCAAGTTTAGCGCGTCCTTTTCTTCGCACCTAGCGAGGTATATTTCCCAAGGGAGGCGTCTTCCAATATCCCTGCTCGCCTGACAACCTATCGCGCTTTTATATTTCTACTGTATTCGATCTGTATCTTAATTCAAAAATGTCAATTCTCCTTTATCTGAAAACGAAATAAATTGGATTTGGATGATAATTTTCCTGACGTTTCACGCGGGCGGAATATAAAATTGGTCTTTATTAGCAGATGCTGCAGAAATGAAAGATTCTATCATTAAAAACAAAAGTAGAACCGTTGAATTTTTCGGTATTTATTTTGTCTCGATATGTGAGAGAATGTCGAATGTGAGGACTGAGCATATACAACATGAGTATTGTTCAAATAATATTTTCTTCGGTATATATATTTTTCTTAATCGCCCGTACGACTAATGTATAACCTACTAATGATCCCCCTGCTCGGCATGGGTGCAGTACTGATTACTCGTACTCAAAACGTATTTACTCAATCAATGAGTACTTGCAAGATATTCAAGGTGTGATTTTTAGCCTCTGAGAACATACTTACCGTTTATGTACTGTTTGTTTAACTGTTTCTTATATTTTTCTTATATTTTTGTATGTTTATGTGCTGTGATATTTTGTAATTAGTTTTGAAAGTGTATTAGTGTATTACTAAATAGATTACTTTTGAGACCAGATGACTTGCTATGAATATGCATATAGGTACCGGGTGTCCCACATTTTATGTGACAGGCAATATCTGGTTTGTTGAAGGAGATACACAAAAATGTTTCATACAAAAGTTTTAGGAGTTCATGAGAGCTATATTTTGATATAATTTTTAAATATACAGGGTGTTTGGTGTAGGTGCTACAGACCAAAATTCCATTTTTTAAAATAGAACGCCCTGTATATCATTACATATTCAGATGCTACGTTAA